>JBBMJY010000024.1:25367446-25389372 GCA_037833715.1 Toxotes lorentzi
ACACACACACACACACACACACACACACACACACACACACACACACACACACACACACACACACACTGTAGTTTATTCTGACTCAGTACAATACACACCAGCCTCCTGCCCCAAATACTCACTACAACTCTGAATATGGATCTGCTGGTTTAGTAACAGTTGCTGAGAAACTGCAGTGGCCAGCTGTTTTTATACATCACCCACTCAGCCTTAAAAAAAAAAAAAAAAAAAGAGCTTGGATAAAATAACACCAGATTGACCTGTCGATGAAGACAGTATAACATTTGTTTCCTAAAAATAAACAAATTATTATTCTCTATATAATAATAATAATAATAATAATAATAATAATAATAATAATAATAATAATAATAACAATAATAACAACAACAACAACAACAACAATAATAATAATAATAATAATATACTTTAATTTAATTCTTTTCTCTCCTTTTCTTTTTTCTTTTCATGTCCTGTATCTAACATACATGACAACTGCAGATAAAAAAGTGTAATGACAGGAAAAGAAGAAGAAGTACTTGTGTGTGTTGAATTATTGTCATTATCAAAGGTCAAAGTATATTTCACAATAAAAGATGAAATCTTCACCCTCACTGGAATCATATTTTATTTGGAGAATTCAGGTTAATTAGTTAAGGAAGTTGTGTAATGAAACGTTAGAAACTTAAAGGAACAATGCACAATTTTAGCTCCAGTATAGTAAAATTGAAAACAGTGGATTGGAACCTGCCATCACTCTCAACCTGAGAGACTCTATCAGGTCACTCTCATTGTTTCCATTGTGCACCTTTCACAGAGGAGAGGGCTCTAATAAAAGACTTAGTTTGTCACATAATACTTATCATGTAAAACTGTAGATAAATACAAACTAATTCCAGTTTTTTTTTCCACTGTCCACCAAGACAACAAATTGGTGGCACCTGAAAAGAAAATTGTGATTCCTACTCGATTGTGTTGTACTGTTATTAAGCCTGGAACACACAGACATCTGATCCAGTATCGCACCACATGCACATTAATCCCAGCTCCCTCTCCTCTCCTCTATGTGGGCTAATCCATTTTCACCCAACTTTTTATGGACAAATCTAACCCTGTGTAAATGAACTGCTCCTGATGTAAATGATTTTTGTTTTTTTCCCCATATGTTCTGCTTATCATACCATTTTCCTTGGCAGAGCTGTATCCCTCTGTCATTTTAAGTAACATTAATTACATCGAGCCCATGTAACCAACGCAACCTTTTCAGCATCACAGCCACTATAATTGTACATTTTTAAGTGCAGTGCATGCATAATTTTACTCGGCGTAGTGCACAGCACTCTATCGGGGAAGCTACAGCTGTTGTTGCAAAAAAGTATTTCAGTGTTAATTAACACTGTGAACCAGCCAACATGCAGCAGTTATCATGTGCAGACAAAAAGGTCTTCTGCATTTTGAGGAAGACACTGCAGCAAAGAGCAAAACCTGTTTCTGAGCACCAAGTTTTAACTTGTGGTGATAAAAAAAAGATAGTGATGGATTTGCGTCATATTGACAGCTAGTTGTTGTGCTGTTAGGTCAAATGTGACAAGCATTCATCCTCAAACAGCAGCTATAATACAGCCTGTGACCCTCTGCTTGGTGTTGCTGGGTTTAGGGAGTCAAAGTTCAAATCATCACCATTTCAAGTGGAAACAGAATCAGTCATTTGACTCTACTACTCAACATTTGCATGTTTCAGCCCATTCACTTCTGAACATGTTGTACATTACTGCCTACCATTACACCACATCGTATTATGTTTGGATTTTTGTTGAAACATTGACTGCCATTAATTTCTATGTGCTGTACAGATTGGCTGGCAGAGACCTGAAACATGTTTGAATGAAGTGGTGAACATTAACATTAATATACAACCTTGAAAATCAGATTCCTGGATTAGCACTGACTGTTGGCAGTGGATACTGGCTGGGATAAAACCCAGTTCATGGTGTGCAGTAATGAAAGCCTGATCCTGGCTTTTAATGTGAGCTAAAACATAATCATGCACTGTCCTTGGGTAAGGGGGACCACGGTGAAACTGAAACAAGTTTTCGAAGCTAATGATGGTTTCAGGGGGACCAATTACACATACTTTTGCTTCCTTGACACATTTATGACACTAAGATCCTCCCCTCCCGCTGTTCAGCTCTTTTGTCTCCTCAGGAATGTCTCTCAATTGTCAATACTCAATAATCACCAGCAGGACCCCGCAGAGGGCTGTCTATTCAGGCAGATGTTAGGACACTCCACAGCAGGTCACTAACTCACTGTGTCAGTCTCTCCTCTGCTGATGTTCAACCCTGCAGCTTCAACAGGTCTCGCCTCAGTATGCCTGTGATAGCACCCCGATAGCCAGGTGCGTAATTTCCACTGGGGATATGGGAGTGAGGGGCATGTCCTCCTCATTCTTTTATTGTTTCAGGTTGAATCACCTTCAACGGTTACTCTCACATTAGCAGGATCAAAGAGGACTTTTCTGAGTCTGACTTTTCAGTACAAGGTCTCAGGTCACTGACTGGTTATTGACCGTTACATATAGTGAGTAAGCATTGTGCTTATATTGTTGTTGCTTGATGATTCTCAAGAGATCGATATAAGATAAGAGAACACTTTATTGATCCCCAGGGTTGACACCGTCTTACCATACAGTGACCATACAGTGACCATACAGTTATGTGAACGGTGACATTTCCATCACTATATTGACATTGGAGGATTCTACAAACCCTGGATTACCTTCAGTGGAAACTTTTTTTTTGTTTTTGGGGAAAACTAATATTAACTGTTGGACTGTGACAGACTATGACCTCTTGATCACCAAGAGGTGATCTGCACCTGTTTTTCTCTGCGTCTTTACATGAGAAATAAATCCAACAGCATTTTATTTTCAACAGAGGGGCACATCTGCACTCGGTCAGAATTCAGAAAAAGCTAAATAATGGTTTGAAATGAAGTGAAATGAAAAGGCTGCAGTGGGGCTGCTTTGAGTAAGCATCCCTGTCATTAAAGTCTTAAAATGAGTCTTAAAATAAAGGTTATCTCTTGTTTTGACTCTTGTACTCATTGCGACCTTTAACCAAGCAGGTGGAGCACGTGGGCTATGAAGGGTATTCTAGCAGTTATGTACTGTCTGTGTGCACTTGGCTGTTTCCTGAGAGAGTGGTGAATGCCACTGGGTCAGATATTTGTGAGGACAAGCAGCAGGACATTGACAGTGTTTAGTGACTGTACTTTGTCACAACAGATAAATGACACCTTTCCCTCTGAGCAGTTGGCCTCTGTGAACCTGTCTGCTGGGATAAAGAATCAATAGTGTTGCTGCCTCTCACAGGAGGCCGCCTATAGACCAGTCACTATCTGCAGACAGCCCTGCTCTTAGCATCTCATGTCAGCGTTAGACCTAAGTAAACAGGCGGCCATTACTGCCTATATAAACCTGCTGCACAATAACATCCATCTATTCACCCATCCAATTCTTCTGCTTCTCAGGGTCCGTAGCATCATCATGGATGCAGCAGGCTAAATGAGGTGGCCCAGTGGTCCTTCCCTCCAGCCCAAAGTGTTTCCTGTCCAGATGGGATATATACAATCCCTCCATAGCAGGTCTGCTCCAGTATCTACACCAAGTTGGATGTGTCAGGAAAAGCTACCGAGGAAACCACCCATGTTGATCAGACATCCAAACCATCATGACTGACTCATTTTAACCTGGAGCTGCAGCAGTTATACTTTAGCTCTCCGATCTCCTCGTCCTATTGTGTTTCATGGACAGGTGTTTCTGTTATTTTGTCTACCCCCACTGACATCAGTGAGGGAGGCTAAATAACAGAAACATGTCTCTGTGTATTGACAGAAACTGCATTCCTCCAAAACGATCACACAGTTGAATCAGCATCTTCCTGAAACAGTATAAACAGTATAGTATAAACCAGTATAAACCCTCATGAAGGAGGATTTATCAGATTAGACTGTGTTAGTTTCTATCAGTGTGTACCTCATAAACGCCCACTGACTGTATGTATAGTGATTCAAATCTCCAGCAGGCATTCTGAACAAGTCCTTGGATGAGAGCAACAATGGAGCAGTATTACCTTGGCCCCACCATGGTTTGCAGATGAATCTTATTCCCTGGTGGAGCACAGTTAAGGTCCTCTGTTGCTCTGTATTTGTTCCTGTTTGCTTCATGAATAAAGATGAAAAGCTGATGAGTGCCTGGGGACCTTCTATATGTGTTAGAGCCAAAGGTCAAGCACCTATTGTTTACTGGGAGCACTGTTAATCACAAACTGGGCCACTGCGAGGCTATGGACCTAATCCAGTCTGTTCCGTCCGTCCTGCCATGTCATGGTGTCTGTGCGGCCATGCTCCCTCTTACACAGGTGTTGATTTGGCTCTGTGACTACCTCGCCTTGAACACACTGCATATAAGGGGCTGTTGATGAAGGTACTCTACAAACAAATTTCTAATATATTGTAGCAACAAACCGCAACATGTGATTTTGTTGAATTTAAAAATAAGAAATTGCTCCTTTTTATGTGTAGAGGTTACTGGCCTATGCTTCTCAAAGGATAGACGCATACATGGCGGGTGTGTATGCTAAATAGGATTAGAAAACATTTTTTTAACATTTTATTTCCAATATGATACATAGAAGTTTTGGTACAGATACTAAACTAATCCTTCTTTGATACTGAACATTTACAGAAGCTTGAGTTCTCAAATCTTGTATGACAATGTTGCCTTAGTTAGAATAAACGTGGTAACATTTGTTTTTAAATCAGAAACTATCTGTTCTAAGAACAGGCCGAATAGCTGGATTATGACTCTGACCAATATAATATAATATAATATAATATAATATAATATAATATAATATAATATAATATAATATAATATTATATTATATTATATAATATTATATTATATTATATTATATTATACAGCTGTACATTTCTACACAACATACACACATTTTCATTTCATAGTTAAAAAGGTGATGGCCCTGTTGTTATTTTTTTATTATTGATTAATTAATTATTAAAACATATACCATACAAATATATGCAGTTGCCTCCCCCTACTTTGCTTTAGGTTAAGTTAATGTTTTACTTTCACTCACTTCACACTTTGTGCTGTATCTATTAACTCTCAACAACGTGCTGACCTCACCTTTTATTGCTCTGACTTTTAATTAAACACTTTCAAGCAGCAACTATAAGTGACTCACATACAGTGTTTAGACGTCCGTAACAAAGGGATTTGAATCGTCCCATGAGCTAAAATTTCCTTCCAGCTTCCAGTTGATATGTTTTTGAAAGACAACCTATAGAGCAGTGGTGAAGAAAGCAGCCCTGTCCCCTGTTCATGCCATGAGATAAAATCAATTCCCTGTCACGTCCATAAGCAGCGGTTCCAGAAATAAAAGAAAAAATAAAGAGCCAGAGGAACCCCCTCAGGAGTTTTATCAGAGCCATTCTCTGGACTTGTGTTCTCCCTTAGGAGGGTCAAGAGTGGTGAGCAGCCACTTTCCTTTCTGAAAGAGGGCAGCCAAACAAACTCAGCTAACAGAGAGCTCTCCAGGGAGCTTAGAGGGACACTCTAAAGAGATCCTGGATTTATTGTCACACCCTGAATAATCACTGTTGCAGCAGTTACAACAATGCAGTGAGTTTGGGAGAAGTGTTTGTTCCAGACTGCTTGTTTTTTTTTTTTTTTCTTTGTCTGTGATCAGTTTGAAGATATTTGTTGACAGAAAATGTGTCTAGATATCAAGAAGGATCCTCCCTCACAAGCTCAGTTCTTTACATCCAAACTGCTGGGTCTGGTGTTCTGGGGATTGGGTTCCATGTTGCACTGCGTTTGTATTTATTTAAAACCCTGTAAAGTGGGAGTCTAAAAAAATCAGGTGATGACCTTGGGTCTATTTTCTGCAGGGCAGCGTGCAGTGCCAGTGAATGGCCGGACACAGCGGGGCTTGCAGGCACCTGGCTGGACGGCCCGGGCGCTCAACAATGCTGTCTGGGGGGTAATTACCACAAGGTATTCTTTAAAAAGACCAGATGGGGATGAGGTCCCACCCCACCCCATCATTTACAACAGAACCCCATTCAATGACATACTTAATCCACCCACCGCTTAGCTCTTTCAGAGTCTGCAGTTGTTGTGCTTGTTCCTTTATGCTAATTCAGCCTCACCCCACACCTCCCTCACAAATAGAGAGCGGCAGAGAGAGAGAGAGAGAGGGGGAAAGTGAGAAAGACATAAGTGCCTCAAGGGACTCAAAAAGCATTATTCATTTTCAAATCGTTTCCGCCACAGCAAGTACAGTAACATTTGTACCTCCCCTCCTCTCTTTTCTTGTCTCTCTGCTGCCCTGAAGTGCTGCTTGGCTCTTTGAGGAAGACTCACTGAGGAAAATAAAGGGGTGAGGGCGAGAGGCCTTGGGGGAGGAGGAGAGAGAAGCCTTTATAGACAAGGTCAAGTCAGGGTTCAGGGTTCATGGTGGCACCAGCTGAGGTTGGGGATGTGTCGGGGGGGGGCACCTGTTATTTTGTGTGCACATATCTGTTTCGTTTCCAGCTGGACTCCCCCCCCACCACCCGCCCCCTGCTCACGTAGCGCTACCCCAATCTAGTTAACCAGGACCCCCCTTACCCCACCCACCCCCACACCCAGCATCCCCAGAGAATACATAATCATATCCTCTCTCTTTTTATAGCCGTGTTCTCTTCTGCTCATCACAGGCTAATGTTTCATCCGACTCATTGGCTGGAGCTGGGACACGTTCTCTTCACAGTTCCCTTTTAGGTTCTCAGTATTTGAATGAGCGATATTTAGCAGGTCAAATCAGGAACAACGGATTTGAGGCCTTTTGTCAGTTTTGAAGTACTGCAAAGTCTGGTTTGAACCAACAGGATATTTTTAAACAATTACATCAAAAAAGCGTGTGATTTAAAAAACAGTTTGTTTACTTAAGGATGCCGCAGTCATCCCTCCTAAAGAGGAGGAAACTTTACCTATACCCACCAGTAATAACTAAGAATAGAAAATACTAGCCAAAAAAAAAAAAAAAAAAAGAGAGAGAGAAAAGAATTATGAATTAGGCTATGCCATGCATTTTTGTTGCTGTAATAATGCAAATAATGAGAACTGTTTAGAAAACAGTCAACAAATAGCTCCAGCAGGATTAGATCAGCTCACTCAGAAGCAAAGAAACAGCTGAACTGAATAAGGAAAAAAAACCAAAACATAGATATATAAAATAGTTTGTGTATGATTTTTGGATTGTACCATGAATTATGTTTACAGGATATCCCTGGAACTTAAAGCTCCAATCCACTTGTTTGCTGCCAGATTTGCAGAAACCTGTTCACACAGTTCTGAATGACAACGATCACTGTAAAGAGAAAATGTAAAAACAAAACAGAATTTGAAAATCCTGTTTCTCTACCAGAGAGCAGATGAAAAATCTGTCTCATCTTAGCATATAACATCTGAAGTAAGAATGAAATCACGGTTTTAAATCACATGTTCAATTTACACTTAGATTAAGTGTCAACTGTTCAGTATATTTAGACTTAAAAATCTGAATCTAAATTTATGATGTAATTTGAATTGAAATGACAGTGAGTCCAATCCCAGAACATGAGAATCCTAATCATATCCAGATCTCTGTGGTGTGGGGCTGTCAGAGACACACTGCTGTTTCTGCTTTTGATGCCTCTCTTATGAGTTTGAAGAACAGTTTGGCCTCTGATGGTAATGCCTTCAGAAACTTTCTATTTTCAAATATTCAGAACATCAAATTTGAAATTCAGCAGATTACAACCAGTAAAAAAAAAAAAAAAAAAAAAAACACAATTCTTAACTGAGTGACTTCAGCTGTGTGGTTCACATTTCAAGGCCTTTAAACTTTTTCTGTCCTGTTTCAAAGGCTCAGACAAATCTTCACATGAGCATCATCCTCTATAATGAGAAAAAAACTAATTCACAGCTGGTGTGGTTTGATTTTCAGGGACAGAACTGGTCATTTGTTGTTTGAGCTCATGAGGAATGACTGTTGAAGAAACATGAATCTTTTTAACGGACAAATATCCTACTGATTGGATCATGTGATCAGAAAACACTCACACGGGTCATTTTGAAAGTCAACAACAAACTGCATATTCTATTTTTGTATTTGTATTTTGCTTTTTTTCCATTCTATAACACTATATTTTTCCTTAACCATGCAGATTTTAGACTATTTTTTTTCACAAGCTGCAGTGTTGGTTTTCAAATATTGCTGGTTAGTGTCTTTGCCTCACTGGGTTTTGAGATTTGGGGGATCCAGGCCGTGCTCAGTTATGGTGGAAATGCCCCACAGGCAAGGAGGTTTCTATCTGATCCTGCCAGAGTCTGCAGTGAAGTTTCCAACATGTATTCATGGTCCCCACAGGATAATTTGTAATGATTCTGTGACCTTTTCTCTAGTGCCACATTCACTTTGATAAACATGGTCCATCACAAACTTTCTCAAGATGTAATGGCCTGATTTCTATTATATTTGTTGTTCATAATGATAAAAGTTCATGAGATTATAAAGAATGAAAGTGGATGAAAAAAAACAAACAAACATGTAAATCTTTTTCCTGAGGGAAGGCAAAGGTCTCTCCTCCTGCATGCCTTTGAAAAATGTAAATGACTTAGTGAGAGTAAAGGTGCCTGTGAGGAGACATTTAGCGGTTTAACAAATAAAATGAGAGCAAACACATAGATTACTGCAGGAGTTCACAAGCCTGAGCATCCTATACAATTCAGAAGCTTTTTCCTCCAGCCAGGTTATTTGTATTCTGATGATGAATATTTTATTGTTTTCCAAGTGCTGTTCTAAAATCAAGCCGTAAATGAATATCCATAGTCAGTGTTGCTCTTGACTAGCATTGTATTGTCTGCCAAGTCACTGAGTGCCTCCAAAAAAGACTTTTATATGAAAATCAGGGAGCTTGGGATGAAAGGCAGAAACGCAACAGTATCCTGCAAATTTTGTCCTTTGTCTGAGAGGGATTACTCCATTAGGGAAATTTATGGAAATGCAGCCGATGTTACTTTGTTGAACTTTCATTTATGTAGCAATATCGTTTTAAAACCAGAACAAAAGTATGTGATTTATTTGGAATTAAGATAAGCAGAGGCAGTTATGCATTTGGATGGGTAATTTTGTGTTCATACAACGTAGCAAACCTTTTGGCAGCAACTTCCTGTCATCGGATAACAAGGGTCACCCTCAAATTATCTCCTGCCCCGGCAGCTACTACCGTACAGATGAGAAACATGGAAATGTGCGCTCTGATGACATCACCGTTCTGAAATGCAACACTACATTTACTCTCTGTAATACGCCCCTTATGCTACTTTCACTCTAGTTATGAGTGGCCTAATCTGATTTCTATCAGACTTTTGCCCAATAAGTGAGACAGACAATTCTTTTAATGGCAAAGTGAACAGAACACAGTTTTATGAAGCTTAAAACCACAGCTGATACTGAGAGAGAGGAAGAGTCTCCAGTACCTAAAAATAAGGCCCACAACTACATTGACTGACATGGATCCACTGTATTTTACAGGAGCTGTAAAATACATTTATTGAAATACTCCAAGTCACCAAGTCTTGGTGTGGGAAGGTGCAGAGTTCAGCTGGTTTAAAAATGAACTGCATCCTTTGTGCCTTAAATTTTAATGACAGCTGTTTCTCTCACAGTCACTGTGAGAGAAACAGCTCTCTCACAGTCTTTTTGTACAACTGGCTGTCACATGACCATTCTGACTCATGTATCCTGATTCAGACAGGTATAGATTTTCTGTGTGAACACCACGGGTTATTACTGTTTAGAGCCTCGCACAGTTGCTCATAAGGACCTTGATTTCCAACCAACGGTTCACGGTTGGTCTTCAGAAACTGAGCGGAAGGGAGATGAACCTAACCAGCCATATGGCCACAGAGAGCTCAGAGTTAGTTTGCTCTTTACAGCCAGATCAGTGTTGACCTCAGTCTGGGAGGAAGACACAAATGGCGTATCTGTGTGCATAGAAAGCACAATGTTAGAAATGTTTTAAATATTTTGTGTTCAGATAAAACTAGGGGTGGATGTTTTTTTTTTTTTTTTTTTTCCTGAACCCCTTATTGGAAAGGTGTTTGAATTCAACTCATTGTTGAGTGGGGCGCTTAACATCAGCATTAAAAATTCAAGAAGCTGTCACGTTCACGTTCTCCTTTTCACCATGTCCATCTTTTCTCACCGTGTGTTTCTTTTTTTACACAAAAAGAACTCATCAGTGTGACACTGCTCAACAGCCAACTCTCTCTCTCTCTCTCTCCACTCTTTTTCTGTGGATCAGTGTCTTATTTTTGGAGGAAAAGCAAAACATGTGGTTTTCAGTGGATTATAGCTGTGTTGTAGTCACAAGCTTTTCCACTGTAACACTGAACACATACACAAGACAGAAAACAACATTTGTGCTTCTCTGAATATTGTATTTAGACTCCTCCTTCACACCACCACCCCCACCTCAAACAGCCGGCAGTGAGCGAGGGCAGATCTCTAATATCAGCGCTCCCCCCTCATGCTCTCGTCCAGCCTCCCCAGCAGGGTGTTTACCTTGCCACCTACTTTATCAGTAAATAAATAATGGCAACATAAAGTGCAGTGTGGAACAAGGAACTGAGATTGGATAACAGTTGGGAAGGCGTGGCGGGCTCTGAAATATTAATGATCCTGATTACTTTCTGCAGTGGTGACACAGGCCTCCTAAAATGCGTTCATGACAGAGACGGGGGGCTTTGTTGTGAATGAGCTGCAGCGTATCAGAGGATCAGTGAACACGTCACAGAGAAATGTCAGCAAAAATATCAGCATGCAAATAATGTTCCAAACTAAACAGAAGAAAGGTGTAGTTGTGTAATTTGCTGTTAGCTTACCTTCAGTGTTTTTCCCTTGTAATTCAGCTTCAGTTTATTTCTTGAGATATTTAGACACTTTTCATAAAAATCACTTACTGGCAAATCCATTTTGGAGGAATCATAATTGCAGCTTTAATTTTTTGTCAGAATGCATGCTGGAAGTGGGACATTGATATATCACAGTGAAGTCACACTGAGGAAGTCAGCATTAATGGTTTGACTCTGAGTACCTCAGAGTACCTGACTCTGACTCTGGAGGTCAGAGTTTGTGCCCCGTCTCATGCTTCAAGCCAGAAGTGACTTTTCAATAATTCCTTAAAAAAAAAAAAAAAAAAAAAAGTATTTATTTCAAAAAGATAAAAGCTCATTTACACAGAAGCACATTTCTATATTTAAACAAAACGACAAATCTCTCCTAAACCTGAACATGTATTTTATTTGACTCACTTTAACCGACTGAGTGATTTCCAGTCTTCCAGGAAACCACTGCTGTATTCTCATTACATTGTAATATGAAAATTTACTGGCAGACTTGTTTTGGTCAGGTGATCCATCACAGTGTCTGTGAAAGTTCCATTATTTTTATTCACCGTGCCACAATTATAAAACCAATGCAAGTTTCAAGTCTCTGCAGAGTGATTCTCTCAATATCTAAGCAATAAATAAAAAAATTGAAAGGTGAATTAATGCCAGCATTCTGGGCAAAAAATATCTATAACACAATATTATACTTTCAAAAGAAAAAGACAATTATTTGATTTGTCATGTGACTGTGGTTAATGGGCTGAAACATGCAGTGAAGTCAGTAGTCCCCACACAAGCATCCTCAGTATGAATATCACTTTAGCTGATGGCGTTAATGTGGAGGAGGTCCGTGCATTTCATTGTGTGTCACAAGTAGTTTTATCCTCAGTAGACCTTTTCCTTGGGCCTCACTGGAGCCTCCAGATGCCTGCTGAAAGGAGAAACACAATGTAGACAAGCCCCCTGACAGAACAGGGCCCCTCTGAATTATCACCCCACTCCTCCTGGCTAATTAAAATTTTGCTTGTAACTTATGTCAGCCATTTGAAGGCTGACAATTCCCTAACCTCCCCCTCATTTTAATTTGTGGCACGTGCGCATAAATTGTTCGAGAAGGGAGTGGCAGTGATGCCCGGCACAAATTGAATCGCGTTTTTAGCCACTCTAAATGCTGTGCCTCTCCCTAGGTGGGGCTGGTTGGATTTAGAGGTTCTCCACTCCGCTGAGGACGACTTGATTGATAAATGCCAGGGAGGATTTGTCAAAGCAACTAGACTGCCCCCAGTAGGATGTCAATATGGTTCATTTAGACTCCCACTAGGCTTAGACTGCCTGTTGAGAGGAGATGCTACAGAGACCAGTAGGGAACAGTGGGTTGAGCCAGGCAGGCACTGCTGCTGCTCTGTGTACAGGCCAGTGTGCTACAAGAAAGGAAATGGCTAACTCTTGTATGGAAGGATAAACCAGCAGGGAACAGTTTGCTCTGTGTGTGTTTGTGAATGTGCATATGTGACTGAGAGGGAGAAGAAAAATGGCGAGAAAGCCAGCTAAGAGTGGTGTGTGTGTGTGTGTGTGTGTGTGTGTGTGTGGGAGAGAGACTGAAAGACAGCAAGAATGTGTGTTTGTGTGTGTGTGGGTGTGTGTGTGTGTGAGGCTAGAGCGTTCAAGAGGAGGAGTGAGGGTGATCTAGGGTTCAGCGTATGATTGGCTCGACTCAGCTGGAGGAGCTTTTAGTCCATTTCCCAGCAGCCTCTAGGACAGATGCACTGCCCTGAGCCATAATCTGTGTCTCGCTTCAAATGACAAATGGCACAGTGTAGAATATTGCATTATATATTAAGTACCAGCAGTGAGTAAGTTATAGGATGCTACTGCTGCCTGCAGCACTTGTCGCTCACTAAGCAGACTCTGTTTTACAACAGTCAATTAGATCCAGACCATAACCTGCTACTAAATCCTGTCCTGCTTAGATCACTCATTTGTCTTTGGACATGTAGTAAAACCAACATATCTGTTTTAAACACATTTGTCTGCGTTAAAAAAAAATCTGTAAATGTTTAGCTTTTTACAGGTTTAGCTAGTTCAACAACCATAAGAAATCTCTACAGTAACTATGATGTATGGCATACATTTAAATACTGAGGTGTACAATTCAAGTACTGTGGATTTTATTTCTCTAAACAACCATCTGAATGCAAAGCCCTCTCCAACCGCCAGAAATATTGTTCTGGTCAGAAAATACTAAATCACTATTTACAATATGTATTTTTTTGATATTGCTACATAGCCAACGCTAGCATTAACAACTATTTACCAACGCAGCACTTTGAAAAGTGGTATTACCAGATGAGACGGGCAAGGGCTAGCTGGTTAGCTGGCCAACTAACCTCAGTAGAACAAAAGAAGTGATGGAAATAGAAACAAAGCATGAGTTAACGCTAGTGCTGCTTTCCACTGCTGGAGACGACTCTTAGTGAGTAAAAGAAGACTTTCCTTTACTCATAAAGGTTGG
Organism: Toxotes lorentzi; assembly: GCA_037833715.1. Lineage (NCBI taxonomy): Eukaryota > Metazoa > Chordata > Actinopteri > Toxotidae > Toxotes > Toxotes lorentzi. The sequence continues at coordinate 25,380,964 of JBBMJY010000024.1, forward strand.
AAGACACAGGCTTTAACTGAGAGAAATGGAAAGTACAGTGAATCCTCACAGAGCTGGTCAGCTTCAGTCTCTCAACAATTGGGTTGGGATTTTTTTTTGACCACGAAAGGTCCCAGAAACATGATTGACAGGAGTTCTGGAGTCAGTCTTCAAAGGAAAATTCTTTGAAGACAGGACAAGAGACTGACTGGTGCTCCCAACACTTGAGTCAGAAGGCTGTGCCTCGGAGATAAACTGGGGATGTTGATCAAAAACAGGTCAGGTCTACAGGAAAATCATGGAGATGGAAAACATGGTTAATTAAATGGTCAGCAGTCTCGAGAGCAGAGGGAACCTCAGGCAAGGCAATGAAGTGGACAGCCTTAGAGAAATGATCAACAATGGTAAGTGTTACCTTAGGATGGAGGTAAACCAGTGCAATGAAAAAACCAGGGCTAACTTGGGACAGACTCCTTGAGCGTAGATGGAGCAAGCTGCAATGTAAGTGTCTCCATAGTGGGCTACCAGAATTGTCTTTTTGCCTCTGCTGTGTCCATGATGGCCAGATTGTAATGTCAGGATATGATAGTGGAGTGGACACAGGCACAGAGTCAGAGTTGGAGGTGGCAATAAAACACTTTAATCAGTCCAAGTTCGGTACACGGGAAGTCAGTCCAAATAAGCAGAAGTACCACAGGGAGAAAGCTAGCTCGTAATCCAAAAACACAGGCGGAGGTCATACACAATAAGAGCTAGGTAACTTGAAACTATAATCACGAAAGTAGCGCTGGAAAGCTTGGCAGGATCACACTGAAACACACAAGACAATCTGGCAACGAGTGCAAGGAGGACGAGACCTGCTAAGATTCAATAAATTGCTAGAAGCATTGCCTCAACAATCAGGATGATCAAACAGCTTTCATTTTGGATAGGAAATCTTCATATGATAAGGAAATTACATGCTGACTATCATACACCACCTCTGCCCAGGCTGCTATTGGAAGACAATATCACATTGTAAAAGGAACCATCTACATTTATCCAGTTGCCCAGAAAAGGGTTCTGGGTCTGTGGCACAGGACTCCCTTGGTGGTGGAGGTACTGGAGATGGGACATGAGAAGCTGGTAGAAAGGACTGGACTGGAGCTGCTGAAGGAGTGAAGAAATACCAACCAACAAATACCACCAACATAAACCTATTGCTAATTATTAATTGGCTCTGGTACAGAGTTGGTTCCCCTTGGGAACCTTGTAAGAAGCTGTTTGTTTTTCCACAGGCTAGAGAGCCACCGTAGAGCCACATCATTATGTCACAATACATCTGTATATATCCCTGCTTTAGCAGTAATGCTAGCATCCAACACTGCAACAATAGAGGACTACATCATCTCCACACAAGTGCTTTGCGTCAATTTCACATCCATATTGAAGCTTTGTTTTCTCTTCTTCTTTGGATTAGGCAGACTAGATGCTACACTGTTTGTTTTATAACTGGCAGTCAAAAAGTTATAGCTGGTCTTATTGGTCACAATAATCCTGCCCCCCAGCCCTTGATGTAAGCAATTCTTAGTTTTAGACCAGAAAAGAATTGGTGCTACTCTGGAAACACTTTATTTGGCCTGAGAGTCAGTTCTTTGACTGTCAAAATGCAAAGAAGGCATCGAATTGGCTCTCGAACTACATTGGTGGAAAACGGGTAAAAGACTTTGACAGGGGGGTTTGACCACCATAAATATTTGGACAGTTACACATGTTCTGTTCCGCACACTCTGTGCGTCTGCATATTCAATTTGGAAAAAAATAGTCTTTGTATCTTTGTGGAAGTAAAGCATGTTTACTGTTGGTGTTGGCCTCCACCAGGGATGTCCCTTGTCACCAGTACCTTCTGTGATTTGCATAGACAGGATATCAACGCACAGCTGGAGGTAGGAAGTTAAAGCATGAACAGCTTTTTGCAGATGATGTGGTTCTTTTGGCTTCATCAGTCTGTGATGTCTGGTATGCACTAGGATGGTTTGTAGCTGAGTGCGAAACAGCTAGGACGAGGGTCAGCAGGCTGGATTGCTCCCTTTAGATTGGGAACAAGATGTTGTCTTAGGTTTACTGAAAGACCTAATCAACCAGCTGGCACACCTGGTATATCGTAGCTGTTTTTTCTTTGTCACTTCTGCTCCCGAAGATGGTTTTAAAGTATAACGAAAACCTGAGAAAACTGCCACCATGCCTTTGTCCTTTATCTGTATAATTTTATGCATCATATGATTGGCTGACGTATAAATGTATAAATGTGATTTCTAGGGTACAAGGTTGGGACTCGAAGATCTTCAAGTGTGAAAGTCTTCTTTTCGCTTTACTAGTAATATCTTTGCAAATGAAACTTGGCCACTTATGGAGCTGAGCTGAGTGGCATGCTCATGCTAATAATTAAATCTGACAAACACACACCTTAACATGAGCAACTGAATGACAAGTTGTTCAGTTAAGACAAATTTCACAGAAAAAAATATGAGACTTTGCAGAGGTGTTTCGGGCATGTCCAGCTGAGAGGGGGCCCCGGGGCAGACCCAGAACACGATGGAAGAATTATATTTCTCAGCTGGCCTGGGAATGCCCCCCGGATGATTTGGTGGAAGTTGCTGGGGAGATGGCGGTCTGGGATTCCTTGCTGAGGCTGCTGTCCCCACGATCCGGATAAGCAGACTTTGTAAGATAAGAACAAATTAACAAATACCTGCATATACTCCCTCCCAGCCATGAGTGCAATGGAGATGCTCGCAGGAAACCCACTTTCAAAGAAATCTCTGTAGCACAGCCATCACATCAGAACCTCAACTAGCTCAGCCAACAACCACAGGACTGTTTCTGAGGACAGGTGTCATTTTCTACATTAGTAAGTAAGGCTTCACAGAGTCATAGTGACTTGTGTTAACCCTTGTACTAACGTGTGTCCTGCAGATTTAATTGACAGCTCATTCAGTTATAGTTGAATGAAAGTGCTGTTGTTGCTGCTGCTACCTGAAAAAAGTTATCAGCATCACCATTTATGTGCAACAACCAGCTATTTCTGTACTTGAGATGCAAATCTGTTTTGGTTTAGTAGACTAGAGCCATTGAATTAAAACTGTATTTGATTTTAAGAGGTTATATTATTTATCGTGTATTAGACTTAATTTCTATTGTTCACATTGTTATATAAAGCTGAATATTAATTTAACAAACATTTTTATGGGTGGGAAACAATTTGCTGACTCTTACTACTATAGTTTAGAAAACAGAGATGTGTTAGGTCTCATCATAAGTCAAAGCACAGCTAGTTTAACATGGTTGGAGCTCTAAAATCCAGTATCATCATGTTTAGACAATTAAGCTTAGGGTTAGAGTAAACAAAGATAAGCTGCAACCAGGAAACATCATAGAGAGTGAAGGAGGACTGTTTTCTCTCTGCTGCTGAACTTTCACATCACACCAGTGCATTTCATCAGAGCTCTGACCCTGCATCCTCACTGTGACCCCGCCACGGTAACATGGCCTGCATCACTTTCTCCCTTCCAAACAATTAGGCACAGTTGTTGTCACCTTAGCCTGAAAGGGCATGGCAGGATTTGGGGTAGACAGACAAGCAGAGGCTTTCTCACTGAGGGTCCCAGTACGTGGGTAAAGTGGGCTAGAGATGCCTAGAAAACATCTGACCTACATGAAGGTCTCCTCCGGTCACATGCATTACAGAGCTCTCAGCAGACCTGTGAAAACCTCCAGAGACCCATAGAAAGCACTGCTTCTGTTCCTTCAGCAAAAAAAAAAAAATCTACCTGAAAAAAATGTGTACTTGCTCATACGAAGAGTAGTGAAATATTTCTGTAAGGTTTAATGTGAAATTCAAAGAAATGGATTGGATAATAATAATAGTTTATTTCTTTACTGTACTCTACTGTGTTTTGTCCATCACAGCTGGGCTCTACACTGCAAACATTTCACGGTATATGAGAGCAAAAATTAAAGTGTCAACGTGAAAAATCATTTGATTGCACCGTGAGTCTGGTCCATCTCAAGTTGGCAAAATTTGCCAAGCTCCAACTGTAACTGTTCTTCTCTTTCTTTCTCATTAGCAAAGAACAGCGTAGAAAACATTCAGGATGAAGCTTCTCCATAGCCGGCGCAGACAGTCGCTTTCACTTTTTTTAATGACAGATGTTGTTGGTGGGAATTCACATCAGCTGCTGCGAACTGACATTACTTTCGTGAAGTTGATGCGAGGCCAAAATAAAACTTGGCTTCTGTCAGGTTTGTGTTGTCTCTGCAGCCAGTGTCTGTACTCTGCCAAAGACTTATTGTGAGGTTAAAGAAGCATCACCGCTGTACTAACAACAACAACAAGTCCAACAGATGAATTCAACATCAGTTAAACATTCCTTAATATCACATCAGTATTTTAAGTTTATCAATTTAATGGTTCTGAAATAGAGCCTTCAGTATTTCAGTAAAGTAGCCTGTGAAAACTTTGGTGCACCAAATTTAGAAGACTTAGCTTATTGTTTGAGTGTGTCAAAAACAACTGAATCGCATTTAAGTAAATATAAGTATCAGATCAGACTCAGTTTCAGAAATACCAGTTAAAGGACTGACTCAGGATTAGGTCTTGGAAACTTGATAAGAACATCCCCAGTTTCTTCGATAAGAAGAAACTTGATTGAATGTGAAATAGGGGCACTCGCTGCACAGGTTAAACCAGACAAGGCTGTGTTGTTTTTTTGTTTGGTGGTCATAGTGGGTGCATCCAATTAGACAAAATCTGTTGACTGGCAGCATGTCAACAGCAGCGACAGCTGCCAACTCAGAGAGCTGCACCACTCCAGAAATTAAGAGGATGGAGTAGTTAGATACCAAAGTTGATGCCAAGAATTGTGTCGTTGGACATCAACAGAGCGCAGGTACCATGTGAGGGGGTCGAAGGACAGCGGAGCATGCCCCCTTGGTCTGTGTCTGTTTTTGGACACTAGTTTGTTTCAGAGAGAGGGAGAAGCAGCAGAGGGAAGACTACACAGGTCATGCTCTGGATGAAACAGCTGTGGGCAGATAAACCAGTGGCACACCAGCACATACCATCTGCAGAATGGCTGTCACTGAATAATAAAAGGTGTCTGAAGCAAGAGATTCTTTATACCTATGTTTCTAATGAGATTTTAGGATCATTCCAAAAATGAAATTCCATTCATCTCCATTGTATTTGGAAAGAGACAGAGACAGATCTGGACAAACAGAAACAGGATATCACTGGAAATATGTGAGAACATTTGATTGTATATAATCTATGTGCACTAACACTGTCAAGGGCAGAAAGAGGGTAAACTAATGACCACAACAACTTACCACTTTATTAGGAATTCCAATCTAGTGTGATAGTGTGAATCTAGTGAGGAGAGAAATGAGGGAAAGAGGAGAAAGAGGGGGACAGAGAAGAGAGAGAGACCATGAACAGCTGTATATACTGTTGCATTGAAGCTCTGTCAGACTGGTTGTTATAATGGTAATAATAGTGATACTTAAAGGTGTAGTAATGTTGCTAATAACAGCAGCGATGATATCAGCACCAAGTAATAATAAAAATAATGATGATGATAATAATGATGAAGAGTGTTGGATAATGGCAGATCTGGATCCTGCTGCTCCAGAGTAGAGAGGGTGTCTGCTTACTGGACCTGGTGTGTGTGTGTGTGTGTGTGTGTGTGTGTGTGTGTGTGTGTGTGTGTGTGTGTGTGTGTGTGTGTGTGTGTGTGGGTGTGAGTGTGTGCATGTGGTCTACTCAGCACTGCTGGTTGTACAGTCTAACGGCAGCAGGAAGGAAGAACCTGCTGCCGCTCCTTCACTGTCTTGGGGTGAAGCAGCCTCTCACTGAAGGAGCAGCTCAGTGCTGTCAGTGTGTCCTGCATGGGGTGGGACTCATTCACCATCATTCCTCAGTCTGGGCCAGTCTGAGTCATTTCTTAACAAATGCAGATGAAAATACAAATGGTCATGTATGTGAACATAATGTGCCTTGGCAATCCTGCATAGTACTGCACAGGAGCACTGAAACCAATATGGAAGACCCACCGCTGTAGTTTTAAAGGGTCAACCCACTCAAAAGGCAAAAAGTTATTTCCCACTGAATCCCTGGTGGAATCTAAACAGATGGTCAGCATCAGTTTTATTTGTCAAGGTTTTGAGTTCTTTGAGACAGAAGTGCAGAAAATGGACAGATGGATGGCCAGCTTCTGGCTTTCCTTGAAGTCTCGTCCATAGTTGTTTAATACAGTTTAAAGTCCAGGAAAAAAAGGGAACATTTTGACTAATTTGACTCTCTCTCAGCATAATATAAGTAGTCAACACAATGCTGTGTTTTGGAAGTAACTTAATCTCAGTTTTTTGCTTTTCTTTTTTTTTCTGTCTGTGGTTGTCAGATAAAAGAGACAGAATGTGAGAAGTTGACTGAAAGGACAGGAAGTGAAGCCTCCAACTCCGCCCAGTCTAATTCTGTTTGCTGTCAGACCAAGCTGCACTGCAATTATCAGACTGAATGGTGCCTGTAGACCATAATTGCTTTGTTTTTCAATTATTTCATGAGGCTCTAGTAATTTACTTCATTCTATTAAAGTATGCCAATTAGACATTATAATTACAGTTTTCAATGTATCACTTTTCGCTGTCACTGAAAAGATGTAATACTGCTATTAGGGGAGAGCATGGGGACAGTTTAATATTACCCATGCAGATTCACTGCTGTCTTGTTTGGAATTAATACAGATATGGGGAAAAAAATTATCTGTTTGAATTTCACTTGTAACCAAACAGAAAAATATGAACATTATTACACCATTTAAAACTCTGAATTTGTTCACTTAATAGCTAAGAAGAAATCAACGTGTGTACAGCACACACATTGTATCTGAAGTCTATTGGATCTGAAATCAAGTCACTATAGTCCAACTTAGCCCGTTCTGTTTGAGGAGATGCATGAAGAAAGTTGAGTGTGTGTCACCACTGATGCTCTGATGTTAGACTTTAGCTGCTGTCAGTTGAGAAGAGTGATATCACTGTGCAGCTTGTCACACAGGGTGCCAGCTGAGGTGCACACGCCTTTCAGGAGCTTATATGCAGGAAAAATATGGACTGGAATGAGTTAATGTTATGTTAAAGTTCTTAATGTAACAGCGGTAAAATGCATCTGGCAAAGTGAAATTTGCATGTTTTCCTTGACATTCCTTCCACAGACACTGCTCACATGCAGATAACACTAATGCCCTGAGGATAATGATAAAAGCTGCTAGATAAGAACAAATAACTGGCCAGTGAATCCTCTGTAAATCAGAATCAATTTTTTTTTGTCTCTTATTAAAGTTTTACAAGTAATTTTTAAGAAAAAAAAAAGATAAATGAGGGCCATTGTTCCTGTGTTTATCCGTGCACTTTGGTGAAAAATAATCAAAGTCCCTGGGGTGAATCATAGCTAATGTGCTCTGAGCTGCGTCCATAAATCAGAGCTGACAGGCGTACTTAACTATTCTGATTTTTTTTTTTTTTCTAAGGCAAGCCTTCCTCTTTTCTTTTCCCAGCCTTCACGTTTTGTTTCTCTCCCCCAAACGTGGATGTCGGAGCTGTGAAATCATTGAGTTGATCCAGGTGTGAGTGTCGGATCTTGGGGGGGACACCAAACTTTGACACCAAATTTCCAAATACGAGCACACTCGTCCTCTCAGCTGCTCATTTACACCAGCGAACTTCCTGGGAGGTGCCTGTTCTGTTATTGTAAGTGATGCATTAGGGGAAATTCTGGATTAATGAACGTATAAATATTTGGATCATTTCTGGAGTGAGGTGGCAGTTAGAATAAACATTATCCTTGTGTTAAAACCTTTTAGCAGATGATGAGAGCTTACTGTTGGGTATGGGAATGCAAACTTTAATGGATGGCAGGTAGAGCTCTCTATTTCACTCTTTATATACCACTTATGTATTGAACTGCATGTCTATGAAGGGAAACACAGGCCTGATCAGAGGTGTAGGGGGCTGATAGTGAACCTTCATTTCAGGTGGGAAGTAACTGAGTACATTAGTCAAATGGAACTGTTATGTTTAGCTTTGTTTTACTGTCAGCATGGGTGCACCTCACTTGAATGTCAAGTCAAATCAATTTATTCATAAGGCACATTTAAAAACAACAAACATTGACCATAGTGCTTCACAGAGAGATGAACTTAGGATTATTTGACTGATGATTACAATCAAACAAAAACACAGACCTAAATAAGAGGATGTGAGAACATTAATAAAAGCACAGAATATCTGGATAAAAATCAGAATACAAATAACAAATATAATGCAAATTCCACATTTCAGGGCCAACAGCTGAAAACGCTCCATCGCCCTCTGGATTTGAAGTGGGTGAGTGAAATG
>JBBMJY010000024.1:25393297-25427538 GCA_037833715.1 Toxotes lorentzi
ACACACACACACACACACACACACACACACACACACACACACACACACACACACACACACATACACACACACACACCCATCTAAGAGCATCCAACCAGCTCAAACACACTCCCTATATCCATCTATCCTCCCCTTTTACTGGCTGAGTAAATCTCTTCTAATCTGATGAGCAAAACAGATTTGAGTCCATTTGATGTCATGATGCCACCCGTCCAACTAAGAAGTGAGCATCTCCTCTAACCAACAGACTTCTTCATAGCCTCTCCTGTGTGGAGAATATCACAGTGTGTTTACTCCTCAGTTTAGCTGCTGTGTGTAATTATCAGACCTGCCAAGCTTATGAATGTTTGGTCTTTACAGCAATGAAATATTGATTCACAGAGATCTCCCCAATATAGACAATGTCTAGACATGTAAACACAACAACGAGCAGTGACTGGCTGAGGTCATTGTTCATACTGCGATGCATTATTGAATGTCCTTTTTGATCCAGGGGAGAAAGGCTGTTTTGGAACATTGTGGAAGCATAAACACGCAGACGCATCAAAAGAAATCTGAAGTCAAATCATTCTTTTGTATCTGTTTAACCTCTGTTTAACCTTCATTTTCATTTTATCCAGGGAGATTTTGGCAGTAAGTATGTTTTACAAATAAAGATTGATTTAAATACTTTTGGATGCAATGATTGAGGTACTAAACTAGCCTAGTGACTAACCTAATGTGTTGAGTCACTGTCTATCAGGTATATGACTTACTGTATCTCCAGCTCCAGCTACATCAGGCTTGTTTGCAGCTCAAGCTGTGTAATGAATGTCACAGTCAGTGTTGTAATTTGTCATTGTTGATTGGTTAGTTAGTCCCATAGGGGGCAGGTCTTACCTAATATAAGCTGGCCTAAGGGCAGCCACTAAAGAGAGAGTGAGAGTGGAGATATGGATGCTTGAGAGTAAATGCTGCACATGAATGCTCTATCCAGGTGATGAACAGTGAATGAGGACCCTCATCCTTGTAGTATTTTTGTTCATTCCTGGCAGTATTTGTTTCTTGCATCTAATTGAACTGAAGCCAACATGAAGCTCCATGAAAAAGAAGGCTGGAGCAGACCTGAGCATGCTGGCCCAACCCACAGCGTCGAGTGGACGACATGGGCAGGAAAAACTGGAGTGACAGCAGAAAGCTATTCCAGCTTTAATGACTGTATATTAAGATGGACGACAGGTCTCCACTTCCTCCTGCTGTACAAACCTGAAGCCAAAATATTCCACATACCGACACTGCCATCTTGTGCTGTTGACGTCATTTGGAGCCAAAGTCTGCGCAGTAGTGATCGTAGAGCTGTGGTATCAAGGTCCTGCCCATGGACCCACTTTAAAGTTGTGGGGACCAGCCAAAATGTCCCCACAACACAGTGTTTACACTCTACATTAACAATGTTATTACTCTAACACAGACTTATGATATCTGTTTCTATGCGGATGACACTGTCTTCTGTGTGTTTGGCTCCTCCTCAACTAAAGCTACATCAAGACTGAAATCTGCCTTTAATGTTCCTCAGTATAAACTCAAGTTTGTAATGAATACAAGACAAAAAGTGTCTCTCAAGAATTCATTCCAGTTTGTCAATTGAAATTGACCACATTAATGCAATTTCCCCATTGTGGGACTAATAAAGGTGTATCTTATCTAACACCATGGAATATGGCTAGACATTGGTCTCACATTCAAATGGCATGTGTACAATGGGCACTTTCTTTCTATACAATGGCCACTTGACCGCTGAATGCCAGACTGTATGTAATCAAACTAGAACCTAGCAGTTGTTACTTAATATATGTTGCTAATTCTGTCCTATTTTAAATTTAAAAATAGCTCTACCTTGAGCAGAATGGATTGTCATTGTTCCAGGGACATAAAAATGAGACTGATGGACACTCTGAGCTTGCTAATGCAGTCAGAATATATTTAGACTGTTTGGAAATGCTCATTATTATCACAGACCTGCAATAAATGATGTGTTTTGTGATGTTTATGATGGTCTGGTTTTTGTTGACACTGTCAGAAAGGAGTTAATTCAGCTCTTTGGTTTTGGTGGCTGTAGTTATTACTATATTGAATTGGAATTACAACCTTCTCTGACTCACTGAGATCAAAATATCAAATTTAATGAAAATTGTTGAATTTGACTGCCATCCGCTGCATATGTGTACCTAATAAACTGGGAACTCCATCCTTTCCATAGCCACATTAGCTCCACACAGAGTTAGGTGTCCTGCATGTTTGGGTTCAGCCATCCCTTTGGAGATCAGACACACGGCTGTGTGGACTCCTCTCATGCTTAGGAACAAAGTCTATTCTTGGCGACCAGCACGCTGCCTTGTTCACTCAATCAGCTATAACGTTAGCTTCAGTGTGACTGCCACAGCAGTGAAGTCAAGTGCCCGCCAAGACTTTAACAATAGCTGGCTTTCTGACACATGGAAGAATTATCTTTAATATATATTATTTTCTCAGCCCCCTCTTGACAGTAGAGCAAAGAAATAATATTTGTCACCATGGATTTTCTACAGTGAAGTGTAGTATGGAAGCAGCAAGAATAGCACTGAGACCTGATATTTGGTATAGATGTCTTGAAGGTAGTAAAAAATACTCTTTGATATTGATAGTTTCAAGTTGCTTTCCTGTGAAGTACCAGCAGATCTCTCAGGGTACCACAACCCTGAGAGATCTGCTTTACTCTTCATGAGTGGAAATACGATGAAATGGACCTTACATGGCAAACCCGAGCATATCCCAGCATGCATAGGCCAGAAATCCCAGCATATCCCAGCATGATACCCAGAAAATCTCCCCAGATAAGTACTGCAGGGTTAGAAGAACGCTTTTACAGCTAGAAGTAATTTAGACTCTTCAGTTCACCTGCACATCTTTGAACTGTTGGATAATGAGTCCAAAAGACAAAAACAATGCAAAAGCTCCACACAGAACAGAGTTCACCTGGTATTAACCTGTACTTGGACAGGTGATCTGACATCTGATCACGGGCCTTTGCATTCACACCTGGTAATAATGAGTTATCTTAATTGTTCCAACATTATGACTTTTTTAAGTCACTGCAAATTAGGCAGGTGAGGCTGGCTGAGTTATCAACAGACCTGATGTGTCTGCAGTCCGGGCAGTGATCCTACAGGATGGACTTCACCTTTGCAGGAGAAGAGTTCGTTTGTAGGATTTTGACGGGCATCTTGAGAAAGCAGGAAGAAATGCAGATAAACTGAACGCAGACCCGACTGACCCGTCAGCATTCTGGCTGTAATGTGTTCTGCATGCATTTCCACCTGCATTATCAAAACGTTAAAACCAGGTGGCTACAAGAGGATGCATGGGCGTAGATTGCATATGGACAGTAGGGACGTCTGCCTTCCATTGTCAAGGTGATATGGGTGTTAATCGACATCTGACAACCCTCAACTTCAAACTGCATTATGCATTTTTGACCAGCTGCAGCCTGGAGCAGCAGTAGTGGAGTTGGTGATGTGCGGTGATGAATCTGAAGCAGTGAGTATTTACAAATGTCACAGAATAGAAAACATCTTCAAGTGAATTAAGACATCACATCCTCTTTTATAGAACTGAAGTGGAAGTAACAGCTGAGCTTAGCTAATTAGAATAAACAAACTCAGATTGAAATCAAGTGACCTCCCTGCAGACTCAGGCTCTTAATGTGCGTATGTATGAGTACAAATGTTAATATGAATGAAAAAAAAAACAGAAAAAGAGTGTGCCCATCTGACAAAAAGAAGACTCTGCCAAAGATAAAAGCAAACCCATACCCTCGAGGGGATAGTTTTAGTCACGGAGGTTGTGGTCAGACAGACGCGAGCAGTGCATGAAAAAAAGCAGCCCTGTCATTCATTTGAATGGAGCCTGTCTGTTGGTGGCAGCACAGGAAGCTGCGGCAAAAAAACTTTCAACAGACTCAACTTGTGCTCCAACACAATGCAATGTGATCCAGCAGAATATGTGCAAGTGCACACTGCTGAATTCCTCACACCAACACAGCCGCCCATGGTGTTTTAACACATATCGCAGCACAGCAGAACAGAACAGAGCAGAACACAGAAGAACAGAACACAGAATTGAGAGTTTGTGAAAGAAGATAGGACAGTATTCTTAGATGGGACACAACTTATCTGTTGTTCAGGCTCTGCTCCTTATATGTGATGAAATTTGCCTGCAGTCATGGCCCGGGGCTACGGCTGCCCCAGAGACAAAGGAAGACGGGCTGCCACCATCATGTTTAACCACCCCTGACACATCATCGCCCTTATTGTGACTCTCAATCTGAACACACACACACACACACACACACACACACACACACACACACACACACACACACACACACACACACACACACACAGTAGCAGCAGCAGTTCAGGGCAGCAGTACTGGAGCACCATCTGTCAGCCTGGTGTCAAGTGGCCCTTGTCTCCAGTGATTATGAGAGCTCCTGCTGCCTCAGGTGGTCCATGGACCAGCTCACCCATCTAGAGGGGCCAGGCCAGGCCATATGGTCTGTGGGGTACAAGGGGGGCACCCAGGGGAGGCAGCTCCCCTCCCCTGCCACTGGACAGGACAGACAGCAGCCACAGCGCGTGACTGTCTGCCGAAATGTCCCAGTCAGGCCTGAAATGACGGCGAAGGACATCATTCAGACTTTCTGAGAGAAGCCGAGAGGGGCCGGGAGGGAGGAGCACAGAGCAGGAGGCCACGCAGGTCAAGGCCGGCCTGTTATTGCATTTATATTCAAAACATGTGACAGAGCAGTGAACATGTAGACAAGGTTTTCTTAGGAAATCCAAATTAACATGAAAAATAGCAGCTCAGCTTATGTTTATTTATAAGGATGCAGAACAGTGGCAGTACAAGTCACTAGATTTGACTCAAGCGGCCTTTATAAAAAAAAAATTACTGAGTGGTCTGAAAAGTCAGTAAATCTAGTGATACAGGCACGAAGTCGGCAACACTGTCTGTAAACACACCCTGATGATGTAGCAAACTGTTTGTGCCAATTTTATTTTGAAAGAGCAGCGGCCGATGAGGAAACTCCAACAGTCAGCTGGTTGACCGATGGTGTGACTTCATCAGTCAGTCACAGACTTTTCTGCCTCTAAGGCTGACCCCACTATTCCCAAACAGTTACAGTTAATCATATTACCCTGACTGCAGAGAGGCTGACGCAGAGAGTCCATAACTGCGACATCAATAATTTAACAATATCACAACATTACAAGAACACAACATTCCCTCATGTCTCACTTGAGTTACTGAAATTGAAAAGATGTTCAGCCCGCCCTTCCTGCAGAACTTCTTCAGCACATAATTTACACACTAATAAAAAAATAAAAAAATAAAGTGTAGTGAGGAGGTCAGTGTGATGGGTGTGTAACATGTCTGACCCGGACAGAGGAGACTGGAGTTTGTGTCCCATCAAAGAACTGTAATAAATGTCATATTTGCTTTGTTGAAACTGCAACCAAAACCCTACACCAGCCTGAAATCAAGTCTGGTGATATTTTATATCTTTGTTACTGTCCACAGATCTCCTGGAGACACCGAAACCGACAATGAATGTCTCCTGCTAACAGGTACTGTTTGTTTGTCTCTGTGCCACAGAGCTGCACTGAGTGACATGTTCCTTCATGTTCCTTCATCTCCACGAACACACACACACACACACACACACTGTAGTTTTATTTTGACATCGTCCTGCTGCTGGAATTATTCACCTGAAGCACAGATATTGTAGAAACAAAAACCCAAATGTTCACATTGGATACTGGAAAACAAACCAAAAAGAATGATTGAATTTCATTTTGGCTCTTGTAGAATCATCCTGATATCTTACCTGTGCAGCTTGGAAATGCTCGTGTAGTGCGTTTCATGTAAAGGTAAAATGATAGTAGTTTATTTCCTTCCTCTCTGTCAGTGCTACACTGTTTTGTAGACAGTGTAGCACGGATTGAAGTGTGCGACCATAAGAGTGTGCGAGCATCGAGTGGTAACAGATCATCATCTATCACTTTGTAATTTCACACACAGCAGAGCAGCACAGACGTAGGTTCTGTTTCTTACAGCTGTAATAAATGATTTGTGTGGTAATAATAGCCAGTCAGAGCTGGAATTGCCAAGCACATGTTTCTTGAACCACACATGGTTTGTTATGTGTCCATCTCACTGAAGTGGAGCCTTGCTGCGGAAACACTGTCATTAGAAGCCAAAACATAAAACTGAAAATCTCTTTAACTTAATATGTTTTCATTCTGATGAATTAATATCATTTTATTTTAGAAAATAAAAATGTCTTGCCCGTAACTAGTAACTGGTATATGTAAGTTTGTATTGACTGATTGGCCTCTCGCAATTTATCACCAATAAAACCCCAAATATAGCTATACCATAGCTATAGCCATTATTTTATTTTATATATTTTTCACAAATATGGCTTGGTGATTTGAAAAGCAGGGCGAAAGCTGGGTGGAAATGTTCTGTCATGGTTTCTTCCTTCGGTGTTTGAACTTGTGACAACAGCGTTGTTGATGAGGAAAATGAGGTTTCACTGGGTGACAAATTACAAGGCTTGTCAGTGTGGTGGCTTTTAGATGCATCAGCTGTGATTTTCCTCTTCAACACTCAGGCTCTACTTTCATAAGCACCGTCTTTCACTACATGCCAAACTGTAATCAGAACAGGCTTTTCCAAAAGAAGTCGGCGGATTGCTGGGCGGACAACACACACACACACACACACACACACACACACACACACACACACACACACACACACACACACAAAGAAAGAGCTACAGTATAGAGGAATACAGAGATACTGGAATGTAAATAGGTACAATATTATTTGTCCAACAGCATGAAATGACCAGCACATTCAGTTTGTGTGGGAGTCAATCAGATAATAATAGTAATGATTCAGCACTTTATTTACCCAGTCTGTTATATAAACTTGGTGACCAAAAGTATATGGACGCCCTAACATTTCACCCATTTGTAAGAGCTGAATATATGATTCATTCAATCAACCACAGGCATTGATGTGCTAATAACAGCATCTCTTCTGGTTTTCCAGCTTTCCACCACATTTGGAACGTGGTTGCAGGGATTTGCTCCCATTAAACCACAAGAGCACGAGTGAGGTCCAGCTTTGGGTGATAAGATCTGGCTCACAGTCAGCGCAGGTCCGTCGTGCCCTTCCACACCAAACTAGGAAAGCCATTTCTGAGAAAACCATTTGTGAAGCGGCTTTTGCGTGCAAGGGGACATTGTGATGTCGAAAGAGCAAAGGGCCAAACACACACCGCTGCTGCAAAGTTGGAGGCATTCTCCAGAAATATCATCATGTACTGTAAAGCACGGCAACTCAAGGCAAGGCAAGTTTCTTTGTATAGCACCTTTCAATTCAAAGAGTTTTACACTGTGTACAAAAAGGCAATAAGACAAGTAAAAAAAAAAGACAATAAAAAGATAGGAAAAAGTAAAAAAAAATACAATATACAACAACATACCAAATAAAAATAAGATATAATTGAATAAAACAAAGAAGAAAAGGAACATGAATTATAAAACTATATATAGGGGAATATATTATCAAAAAAAGAAAGAAAGAAAGAAAGAAAGAAAGAAAGAAAGAAACAAACAAACAAACAAACAAACAAACAAACAAACAAACAAACAAACAACTTAGAAGAAGACAAGACAGTAAATTTGAATTCACTTGCAGTCTTTAGTGGAGTTCAAAGGGGACAAAGGGGGGCCGTCGCACAGTTGTCCCCAGCTCATGTCCTCAGGACCTGAAAAGAGCAGGCACACATTCAGGCGCTGAGACCAGACATACACCTTCCTTCCCACTTCTCCCTCTTCTCCTTCACACTGCTTTTTCTGTCTTTCCTCCATTCTCTACTCTGCTGCACTTACCTTTGCCTATTGTGTTTATGTTTGTGCTCTACACTACACTTCTACATTCATCACTGTTGAGTTAGATCTACTCTGCTACTTTCTGCTGTCTCTTACTCTATTGCATTTTTAAACTGATTTTTTTTCTTTTTGATTCTGTTCCATGCATAAAAAGATCACATGTACATATGGATTTCATGGATGCACATTATTACTCTGGCTCTGGATAAGTTATCACCAAGTAGGTATAATTATATACATTGACTGTTTATGTCACTCAGCACTAATATGGGAAGGGAAGACTATATTTAAGTTACACCTGGGTATTATTATAATCAAATTCCTCTATTAACAAGTCTTATTGAATAATTACTGTAGGTGCTTTGTCTGATTACCATCCACATGATCCCTACATAAAAACCCATGTAGTCAAACTACTTATTTAAGTTTAGGAAAATGCTACCATGGTTCAAAGTGAGGTGGGAGACAAACAGCGGCCTCCTGTGTCTGGATGAGCTTAACATCTGTTTGATATAATTTCATATATGATGATTTCTTTTTAAATATATGATATTGGTGCATAAAACGTGTCCCTAAGAATGGTCACATGAACATTTAGTCTTTTTTTTTTATGATACTCAGCTGCATTATCTACCCAGCTGCTTGTCAGGTTTGAAGATGCTGTCATTCTGACGTGGGACAGTGTCCACTGTAAAAGATCTTACATGAGGTGTTTTCACATGAGCTTTCTGAAGACATCTTGCATGTCTTTTCCTTTAGGTTTGCTTTGAGCGTGGGTCCTGTCACACCATCTACTCTTGTGGTCTTGTAGCCTCAATGTGGTCCTTGACCTCCAATGTCTACGAAGGCTTTCAGTTTTTGTGTTCAATGGTGCAAAGAGAAAACAAGAAGAGAAACTTGAAAACAGAGTTATAATCAGAGTTAAACTATAGTTCTTGACTTTCACTCCAAAAATGCTGAGTTTGCTGGATTCTGACAGAATCAGTCAGTTCTTGAGAGCCACATATTTGTGGCCATATCTGTGTAAGTGAATCAAACAGTGGATACTGTAGAAATTTATTGAGCTCTTTGTGTTTCTGCAAAGAAAAACAAACAAATGTAAAACATAAGTTGTGCATTCTGATGCTTCATGAAAAACATGGACTTATTATGCTTGTGCGAACAGTGACCTTTTTTTTTTGGAACTTGGAACTTGCAGGTGGATTTTTATTCTGTGCACTTATTTTTCATTTGTGAAATCTATCTATCTCGACTTACTCCATGTTTTACAGCTATGACATGGACAGTTTTGTGTATTTATTCTTTTTGAATTCAAGCTCATCCTTGCATGTGCTGTCTGTAAAAAGAAAAACAGTGGTTGTTGGTGGCATGAGAGAAACGGGTTCATAACCTCTGTAGCCTGAGGTTTCCTCCGCAGTTAAGTAGAAGCTCCAGTGTACAGCCTGTTTTGTTGTTGTTGTTTTTTTTTTTTGTTCTCTTTTTTTCATGCTGCTGTAAACGCATTCCGTTATCCTTAAAAAAAACTGCAGGAAAAGACTGCTCAGGGTGTCCTCTGCCGCAGCAGCTGCTGCTGCTGCTGTGTGTTTACAGCGTTAGCGGGTTACTGACAGAAGAGGGCGTGTTGGTGTATGTCACCGCACAGCTGCTCCTGCGGGTCCTGGCCTGACACCGCTCTGATTCACTCCATCAGCTGCTCTCCACGCACACGCACCACGCACCTCTGTGTTGTAGTGATGGTTTGCGTTTAGGGTTGAGGGTGACATGTTCCTCTAGGCTTTTCTCCAGGCTGGGCGATTCTCTCTTTTTTAAAGTGTTCTCTGCAAAAAAAAAAAAAAAAAAAAAATGTTGCTGAGTTCCTTAAAAGTTAAAACTGTGGGGATGCAAGGTTTTCATCTGACAGCATCCCTTCACCCTGTCCATAGGCAGAGGCTGTGGTCGCGTTCCAAACGTGCGTTACAGCATGGTGTAGTCTAACCAGGCCTGCTGTGTGTGCAGTTCGAATTAAATTGAGCTCAAAAAGAGATGCGCGTGTGTCTGTGTGTATGTGTGTCTGTGTGTGTGTTGCCTTTTAATGGACCGTGTAAACAACATCACACTCAGCCCACTAAAAAATAATAATAAAAAAAATGATGCAACAGAAAAAAGTAAAGCTGAAGTTAGGTAAAGGTTACAGTTAGGCATGGACTGGTTATGGTTAAGCTTGGGGTTAGGGTTAGGCTGTCCGAAATGAATGGAAGTCAAAGCAACGTCCTAACAAGGATAGCTGCGTAAACTTGTGTGTGTTTGTGTGTGTGTGTGTGCGCGCGCGGGCGCGCACGTGTGTATGCGTGTGTGTGGTTATTGCTGGCCAGGGTCTGCAGAGCCAATCAGCTGCTCATGCAGATGACGTGCTGATGTCCTACGTCAGCCCCGCCGCTTGTCAGGATCAGAGCTCCACACACACCGGCAACAAACACATACACACACTCCCTCTCCGATCCGGACAGCACAGCCCCTGGCCCCGGCATCCCGGCAGCGGAGGACACATCCAGGCTTCCAGGCGCCGCAGTCCGCTGTGACAGTGGACCTAACATCGCCTTACTTTGTGGACATGGGAGACATGGGGGATCCGCCGAAAAGTAAGACAGTTGCTCGGTGTTGGGAGGCGATTCTGGGACTGAATTCATCACAACTTGAGAGCTGACTTAGTTGCGTTGTGATGGCTGCAGACAGAACATATTTTCTTGGCCTATTAAAAGTCACTGGTATCATAAAATACTGAATTTTATAGAAGGTTTCAGTCAGTCGATGTTAGTCTGCCTACTGACTTTTATTCCGGTAATTTAACCCCTCGATCGGTCGTAATAATAATACTAATTATTATTGTTATTATAACAATAATAATAACAATTCTTTTAACATCACTTGACACATTATTTGAGTCTACTTCAGTCAGCAGACAGTTGTGAACAATGTGTGTGATGTGTCCTGCTCATGCTGGTCTTCTAGAGAAGCGGCTGGTGTCTCTGTGCGTGGGCTGCGGGAACCAGATCCACGACCAGTACATCCTCCGGGTCTCCCCGGACCTGGAGTGGCACGCCGCCTGTCTCAAATGTGCCGAGTGCAGCCAATACCTGGACGAATCCTGCACGTGTTTTGTCCGGGACGGAAAGACTTACTGTAAACGGGACTACATCAGGTAGGACGGCCGGGACTGGACGGGACGACTCCCACCTACCCCCCACCCCCCATCCCTTCAGATACGCACAAACAGGAGCTGGAGCGGCACGGAGACTGGAATGAGAATAATAATAAGAATAATTTGATTTATTTTTACAGTATCCGAATGAGAATATTCGGACTGCTGTAAGTCACATGGAGCTTTATTTTCAGTGGGTTAACATGACTTTGAACTTTAGGACCTTAATCATTTTTATTGTGGACAGACAGCTTGTTGTAGACCTGAGCTGTCAGTGTGTCACTGTCTCATGTTTTCATCAGATGCATTTTAAAACCCTGTGACAGTTCACACGAGGCCCACAGAACTCATTTACCAATGATTCCGACCAGACTGTGGGCTCCTTTGTGACAGAAGGACCTGTAGAAAATCATGAAAAAAAAAACAAAAACAAAAAAAAAACAAACCAAAAAAAACATCCTAACTTAAGATGTTTTTATTTTTTAGTGACACGTAAATTTACAACACGTGAACAATTATGAGGAGACACCACGAACGGCCCTGCAGTTGTTGTCTAATGACAAAATGTAAAAACACTGTGGATAAAAAGCATCACCCGGAAAAACGAGCGAACTTCAGAGGAATTAGATAAACCCGATTTATATCCAAAAAATGTGCTGTTACTGCTGATGTCATGCTATTACTATTATTACCATGATTATTACTTTTATTATATAAATATTATTTGCTTTTCAAATAATATTAATTATATATAGAAACTTTCTAATATCTTATTGAAAAAGACAATATTTTGATATTATTATTTTTGTTGTTATATTATTGTTTTTCATTATTATTTTTGTTATCATAATGGAAATAACTTGCTTTTCAAATTACCATAAATAATGTATAGAACTGTTTTGAACTGTTATTGAAAAGCAGCCGAAAGAGATGCTATATGTTGCTATTATTATTATTATATAATTATTATTATCATTATTGTGGTTATTGTTTTTATTATTGTTATTATTATGAAGCCAAATTGCAGGTCGTGTTATTTCTGCCATCCTGTATATTTTATAGTTAGATTTCTTTTAGCGATGAGCTGCCTGCAGTGAAACTGATCAGACCGTGTGTGTGTGTGTGTTTGTGTGTGTGTGCGCGCGCGCTCACCGCAGGTTATACGGAATTAAATGCGCCAAATGCAACATCGGCTTCAGTAAGAACGACTTCGTGATGAGGGCCCGCTCCAAGGTCTATCACATCGAGTGTTTCCGCTGCGTGGCCTGCAGCCGGCAGCTCATCCCGGGAGACGAGTTCGCTCTGCGGGAGGACGGGCTCTTCTGCCGCGCGGACCACGACGTGGTGGAGCGGGCCAGCCTGGGCCCCGGAGACCCGCTCAGTCCGCTGCACCCCGCCAGACCGCTGCAGATGGCAGGTAAAGTCCCGGAGCGTGGGAGACAGGCCACGAGGACTGTTACTGCTGCCAAACACGCGCTTTAACTTGCTCGGCTGGGACTTCTCTTTTTTCTTCGGGAGTTGTGAAGCCTTTTTTTCCGTTATGTGGATTCGGGTCAGGTGCGCCTTAAGAAAAAAAAAAAAAAAAAAAGGATTATCCGAGTTGACTCTCCATGAGACATAGGCTGTGATGTGATCACTGTCCCTCTGAGTTTTATCTGTGTGCACTGATGTAGTCTGCAGACTTGGGATGTATATCAAAGTGATTTACTGACCAGGTTTGATCTAGATTTGAATGTAGCCCTAAATCTCGTGCAGTCGCGGGGAAACTGCTCCCGGTGCCACAGCTAACAAAGTGAGGGGCTGTTGTGAGGCCGTTTGACTCGCGGGTGTTTTCTGTTGGACTGGTTCTGGTGTCTGCTCCTGCAGATAGCTACGTTTTTGTCTTCTGCGTTTCTGTTCTGCTCTGCATACCACTGTCCGGTCAGAGCAGGCGCGGGAGATTAGATACAGCAGGGCGCTGCTGTCAGAAATACACCCGACTTATCACTGGAGGGGTGACACACACATGGCTGTGGGTCCAGGATCCTAGAAACGCAGTGAAATCTTCTGCATGTCTGGAATGAGTTGGAGTTGTATTTTATTTTCGCCACCTCGCCCTGGTGGTTTTCAGGGGGTTTTAACCTTAAACCAGATGAGTCAGTCAGAGCTGAGCTGTTCTCCTTCATTTAAACCAATTATGCAGTGAAGCCTGCGGCTCCTGAATCCATGAGATGTGCTCGTATTTAGATGTAGTTTATCACAGAGCTATTTTAAGCAGAACAGACAAATGCAGTGAAATATTTTTGGTTGCTAGTATGCAAACCTCCTGGATCTGATCATCTATCGCCTATAACGTCAGCAGCATTGTGTCTGTGTTTCTAAGATTTCTATATTACGCACAGAGTTGCGCATCGTGTGCAGCAGGGACATGTGTGCCTACTCCTGGAAAGACTCCTGTGAAACTCATAAGCCGGTCTCATCCGGCCACAGAATTCTTTATCTTGTAAAGCCACTCTGCAGACAGATAAATTGATTTGTCTTCCCGTGGTTGTTTTTCCCTCCCCCGTCCTTTCTCAACAGCAGAACCAATCTCGGCCCGGCAGCCTGCGCTGCGGCCTCACGTCCACAAACAGCCGGAGAAGACCACTCGGGTCCGGACGGTGTTAAACGAGAAGCAGCTGCACACGCTACGGACTTGCTACAACGCCAACCCGAGGCCCGATGCACTAATGAAGGAGCAGCTGGTGGAGATGACCGGCCTCAGCCCGCGAGTGATCCGGGTCTGGTTCCAGAACAAGCGGTGCAAGGACAAGAAGAGGAGCCTGCTGATGAAGCAGCTGCAGCAGCAGCAGCCCAATGACAAGACGGTAAGAGGCCGAAGCAAACATCTGATAGCGATATTATAGTGGAATAGACTGGATCAGGGCAAAACTTTGCAGTAAACTAATTTATAATGTGACCAGGAGACTGGTCCTGAATGCTGCAGCTCGATCTGCTCCTGCTCTGCTTTTATTACTATACAAGTTAAAGCAGTGTCGATTTAAGGGAGCCCCTTCTTAAGACCAGTGACCAATGAGCTTGCAAAGAAGTCAAGTCAATTTTATTAAAGCCCCAAATCACACATTTGTCTCTTGAGTCAGCGACAGCGGCGGTGTAAGGGTCCCGGGGTTTACGTAGTGGTCTCTGTGTGCGTAAACTGATGGGATGATGAAGGCCTGGAGCTGCTTTAAGGTCTTGGAGTGTTTACGCACGAGCTCATCCAGAGCTGTGAGATCCGACCTGTGCACGAGCTAAAGTACAAAGCAACTTCGCACAATGCATAGCAATCTGTTCCTCTGTGTATTTATGTGTTTGTTTACTTATTTATTGATTGTTATACTGATTAACCCCCACCTCACCCCCTCCCAGTACACACACACACACACACACCCTGGCCATCTGTAACCAGCAGTCAGTCACATTTAAAGATGTGTACACTTTGTGCTGACCAAGACGCCTCCTCTTGCAGAACATCCAGGGAATGACGGGCACCCCGATGGTGGCGGCCAGTCCGGAGCGGCACGACGGCGGCATCCAGGCCAACCCGGTGGAGGTGCAGAGCTACCAGCCGCCCTGGAAGGTCCTCAGTGACTTCGCCCTGCAAAGCGACATCGACCAGCCGGCCTTCCAACAACTGGTTCGTGTTTTTTTTTTTTTTTTTTTTGAAAGTCACGCTTTGAATGCAGCCCCTTTATTTATTTACTCAGTTGCAATATTCTAGATCCAGTTGGAACTGAACGGAAAATGTATTTCAAATAGCAATGTACAAATATGTGCTCTCTCTCTCTCTGTGTGTGTGTGTGTGTGTGTGCTCCTCTAATCATGTGGCAGGGTTTAATTGTGTATTTAAAACAAATATTTATAAAAATTCATCTAGCTACTCCTCCACAAAACTGAGCGTTTTCTCCGGGCTGCTGCAGCTCAGTCACTCAGATTCAGCATATATGATTAAGATGCGCATCATCACATATCATCACGTGTAAAATCATTGTTCCAAGTTTCCCAGCATGGTTAAAAAAAACCGTTTCCTTCAAGTGAAAATGAACAGCTCATTAGAATGAACTGCTCATTGTAATGAAGCGGTTCCAGCTGGTCTGGGGTTGTGAGTTCTGAGTTCGGCCTCATGTCCAGGATTCAGCCATGACTGTCATCTCGCCTGGTTCACTGTAGTCTCCTATTAAATTCATATTCTTAGACAGAGGAAGGTCTGTGCATGATGTAGCCAGGACTCTCTCTGTCTCTGAAAAGCCACCAGTCCAGTCAGAGATGGTCCTGATGCGGAAACACAGACCCGGGACACAGTCATGACTTTTTTTTTTTTTTTTAAATTAAACCATTTTGTTTTTTTTTTTTGTTTTGTTTGTTTTTAAATATTCTTATCGATTTATTCTCTTTCGCATCACAAACATCACCCCGCGATATCTTAAAAACCTCCACAAGTGAATTATTAACATATATGACGAAGAAGTGGAACATGACACGCAGTTCATCCGGTCTTTGGTTCTGTGTTTAGACAAGTAAAAAATAAAAAAATGGCTGTAATTAAACCATTAGAGCTCAGCTGAGCTCATCTTCAGGACATATGGCGTTTACTTTTATTTATTTATTCTTTTTTATTTTTATTATTACTATACATCACCTGTAGACATACGGGTGTTTTAGGGGTCTGAGTGTGTTTTCCTGTGTAATGATCATGCACAGACTTTAATCTCCAGTAAAATAAATATCGGACCGGACGTCAGGTCTGCTCCTCTTCTTGTAAATTAGAGATCACTGTTCCGCTGCAATGCAGGACAAATCAATCTGCAATTAATCTACGATTAATAACAATCCTGTCACTCACGCTCTGACACTGTTAACAATAGGCCTGATGTTGACTGTGATGTATGTTTTATGTCTTTGGAGGTTTGTTTTCATGGGTAAATTCAGCTGCGTCCTGCAGCTTTGGAACCGCTGGACAATCACGTCAATAACAGCATATAGGACATAGTCTGTGTCTCCGTCCTGCCTGTTTCCATCCCTCACTCTGACGCGAACATGACCGTGGTGCTGTCCTTATGTTTCTGACCGCTGCTCCATGTGTCCCGCAGGTCAGTTTCTCGGAGGGAGGACCGGGTTCGAACTCGACGGGCAGCGAGGTAGCGTCCATGTCGTCCCAGCTTCCAGACACGCCAAACAGCATGGTGTCCAGTCCCATCGAGGCCTGAGCAGACGCGGCATGGACGGACTGAACTGAACTGAACACGCGGCTCTCGTTCATCCCATCCCTCCCGACTGCACCAAAACAACCCCCCTGGTTGTATTTTGACACTGTGAAGACAATCATGGGATTTTTTTTTTGGTCCACCATAGCCACCCGTTCTAATGTCCTGGATGGACGTTAGCATGAACATTAGAATGCCCTGTGGATGGACATTAGAGCGTCCACGTCCATCCGTGCGTCGTCATGGCCGGTGCTGCCCGATCACACGCCTGGTTACAGTTGCCAAAAAACGAGAAGACATGAACATAAGTCCATCGATGAAGGGGACCTCTGAGTAGGAGACAGACCTGTACTCCCAACTACATCTAAAATGCTGTGCGCTACTTTGAATAGAAAAAAAAAAAAAAAACAAACTCGTGATTTTTAAAAAAAAAAAATCATAAACGCACTTCATCATATAATAGACCGTTTGGAGGGAACAGCACTGCTTTTCTTCATTTAATTACACGATTTCCTACATGACCCAAGTACTAAAGCATTTGCAACAAGGTATACCTCTATTTTGCCACAAGCTTCGTGGGGACATTTGTGTGAGTTAGTGTCTGTCCGAGAATTTTTTTTGTTTGTTTGTTTTATTTTTGTTAGTTTTTTCTTTCCCAAAGATGTGTAAATTAATAATAAGTTAAAAAAAATAACCGTTAGCTCTGGAAGAAAATGTTTCGTTTGTTCCCGTGCAACAAAAAATTATTTATTATTTATTGTCGACAAATTTGCCACCTTTTGTGTAACTTTCTTAACTGAAGTAAAAAGAACAAAAAAAAAAAAAAAAAAAAAAAAAAAAAGGATTTTCTGTCATGGTTGAATGTGTCATGGTTTTTAATCATTTACAGGATAATATTGAGATAACTATATTATCTCAAGTGTTTTTTTTTTCTTCGTGAATATTCACACCAGGCCAAAGTCACATCTATTAAATGGCTGGATGGATAGGCCCTGCTTAATAGGGTGTCATGTTGGTGCAGATGCAGTCTCAGTTTACCTATAGGCTGCTTACCTGCCTTAGAACAAACGGCAGGACATCTCCATCTCAACAGGAGCTCTGAATCCTAAAACCTAATTTTCTCAAAACGAAGTCATCAAATCTGATGGTGAAATTCAATTAATTCAAACAGATTTTTAGAACCAAATGTCAATATCTTGATTCTTCATTTCTCCCCCCACAGAGAATTGATCTAAAATAAAAAGCAGATTCAAAAAGCTGCTGATTTTTATTTGTCATCCATTAATATAATAATAAGAATAACAATTCTTCTTCTTCTTCTTATTATTATTATTATTGGAGACTAATTTGGGACTGACCTGACTCTCCATGTCATTTTAAACACCACTACTTATTTAAAAAAAAAAAAAAAGCGACTGCCATTGCCTTTTTTACTTCTTTACTTGTGTTTTTAAAGCTGGTTGCTGTGCGATGATCTGTGTGTGATCTTAATCAGCAGGGAGTCCTTTGATTGTGTAATGTTTCTACATGTGTCAAAAACAGGTTTTAAACAGTGGTTTAGTTCCTTGATGTGCGTGCGTGTGTGACCTTGACATGAAGGTTCACAGTCCTCATCCGCACAATCTGAGGTTCAGAGTCTTCTCTGAACACTCTCCCGCCTGCAAGTCTCAGATTGTCTGAGAGTGTTACTGTTGTTCCTCTTATTGCTGCTTCCTCCTACCTCCTGTCCTGTGCAGCAGCATGTCTGCAGCTTCCAGACAGCTGCATGTCATACTGTCCTTCCTGTAAACTGAATTTAAAGCCACGGTTGACTGGTAGTCTCAGAATCTATTGACTTATTTATTAGTTTTTCTGATGAAAAATTTGTCCCTCTGCAGGAAAATGCATCCATAAGGGGTTTCTTAAAATCGAGCACGTTAAAAACCAAATTATGTTTTTGAATACTATAATTTCCCCATAACAACTAGCGAGTAATTGCTCTTTAGCAATACATACAACACAAACTGACCACAGATGTCACAGCTCATCAAGACCAAAATAACCAACCAATGAGCTCAGAAAGGCCACTGAACATATGTTTGTTCTAGAATTTCTTCTGCTCCAGGAATTGAACATAACACATGAAAGCTAAAAAAAAAAAAAGAACACCAGGAAATAAGCTTAAGGGCTTGTGTAAAATTAGCAAATGAAGGAAAGTTGACATGCTGCTAACAATACTCGTGCCATCTGGGACTTTAAGAGGAGGATGGGTCGGTGAGGTCATCCAAGCATTGCTGGGAAAACAATGGGGGCGGGGGGGGTTCTACAAAGTCAAACATGAGGACGCAACAGTCACTTCACTGCTGTCTGAGCGATGATGCTGCACGGTGCTGGGATCGACGACGAACTGAAAACATGTCTGATCCCCGCCTGAGTCCAACTGCAAAAGAACTGACTGAGGCTTCCTGCTAGTGCTTCACCCCTTATGGGACAGTGCTCCACCCTCTTTAAATCTCATGCTGTCGTTGGGATTGCCTGCATATTTGTTACAATAACATGTCCAATTATGACTGAAGCTGGGCACAGGCAGGGACACAACAGGTGGCTCTTATCCTAACGTGACTACTGCACATCACATGTGCAAATGATTTCTCTACAAAATCCACAAATTTGAGTCCAGTGTACACTCCAAGTATATTCTTCAACAAACCAAGTGAAAATATGTCCTTAGTTGGAATTAAGAATTAGTTCATATGAAATGAAGGAGAATCATGTTGAGAGAACCACGCTTGCGGTAGTGAAGGCAAATGAAAATGTTGAAATTTATTGTGTGACTCAGTGATACTGATACTGAAACTGTTCCACCTGTAACCCTGATGTGAGTCAGACCAGCAGCTTGAATGAAGATCTTTCATTTGTTGATGAAGAGCCTTCGGTCTTTTAAAAGGACATTGTTTTTGCCGCTGTCTTTTTTTCTTTTCAGCTTGGTTCAGAGCTTAGAGCCTTGAACGTACCACTGTTCACCTGGAGGTGATGGTACGTTCTGGAAAAAGAAGTATGGAACCTCACGAAGGCAAATATGAGAAGTGCCAGTACTCAGCACTGGTGAGTACCTGCCTGTTTCACTCTCTGCTGCGGAACATCTCTGTAAGATCGCTGATTGTTTTTTTTTTTTTTTTTACTGATTTAAAGACCAGTACACCAACCGCTATGCAGTGAGTCAGAGTCATTGGATAATATCATCAGTGAGTGCACAAATGACAAAACTGTTGAGCGAACATGAAACAAATTTGTACAATCAATCTACAAGACGAGATTGAGAGCATGCCGGGGTGGACACGAAAGCTTCGAAGAGGCCGAGAGAGAGAGTGAGGACGGAGGGCTTTATCTTTGTATGAGCGTACTGCCTCTGGCATTTTCACTACATTGAGGAAAATGCCACGCACTGCGTCCGTCTGTCTGGTATTTCCATGTCTCACCATGCAGAGAGGTGCAGTGCAGCGACTGTCGCTGGCAGCCCAGCAATGCACTGTAATTTTGGTGTCAGGATTCACTGCATTTTGCACCTTCTCCCTGCTGCTCGCAGGAAGTCGACAGCCCTCTGCACACACATACAACCCATTTCATGTGTGCTTTTCTTGTCTCTCTTACTTTCACTCTACAACCAAATGTAGCAACAATTTTCCAAAGCAGAGTAAAGGTAAATGTCTTATTCTCATCAGCAGCTGTCACCCACAGCAGCTTTGAGTTCACTGACTCATCCATTTAAAAGACGGCTTTTATGATAAAGGTTTCCTTTAGGTTCAGACACAAAAATGACTTGGTTAGGGTTTCGGAAAAAATCATGGATTGAGAACCAGGGAATTACAATGGTCATGGTTAAGAGACCATCCTTTGTCAAAGTCACATGGTTTGTTGACCCATCCATCCACCACAAGTTTTCAGTCTCCATTCCAGCTTTCTGATTTCTCCACCAGGACCACTACACAATTAAATGCAATGCTCTTGACTGGGCTTTATGTACTAAGTAAGACTCCATTGGCTTTTTCTCTTGTCTACAGACAGGGTACCTGAAATCACTGACTCATGAGCCATGTTCAGACTGAATTTGCCTTTATTTCAGTACGACCCCAGAGTTGGCACAGCAGCAAAGCCAGTAAGCTCTGGCAAAAACAAAAACAAAAACAAAAAAAGTCGTCCAACAAAAATGTTGATCCCTACTTAATATTTACTGTACTGCAAAGCAACACCCGGGTGGAGCACTATGTTGGCCAATCATACTCACACATATACGACCAAAAGGTACAAAATACATACAGTGTCATGATAGATCAGCGTTTCAAAATAAAAAATAAAAATATATTCCAGAAAGAGACCACCAATCGGCCAGTCAACGTTAAAACCGGTAACTGGTTTTACTCTTGTGCCTGTGATTGGTGAACAGCTACAGTAGCCAACACGACTCATGGATTTCCATCATGAGTTGAATTCAGCACCATCTCCACAAATGTGTCCTTAAAAGTGCTGAAAAATAACAGAACATGGGAGGTCCTCACTCTCGACACTGTGAGGATGTGTGGTATTTGCCAGTAAAATGTGCCAAACATAAGACATGTTAGACGTCTGCAGCCAAAATTCATACTACAGTTGATCCCTGCAGTGTATGCAGGCAGATTTGCAAAGACCCAATCACAACCTTTAACATTTATCACCATCTACCTTGAACAGTTACCTGTACCGTGACTCTACTTAGGCAGCCATTTTTCCCCATTCAGCGTAAATAAACTTGCAGAGACCAATAAAGTGAACACTGTGGCTGCTATTGTTGTTGCCAAAGTTATTGTTGCATGTTGATACAGTGCAGACTTTTCAATTCAATCTGCTCTTTAAATTGCACCACACAACAGTTCATTCATCTTAGAATGACATAATAAAACTGCTCTAGTATAAATAATCAAGTGAGTCTAATTAGTCATTTTATGGTAGCTTTAATAGTAGTCATAATAGAAAAGAAAAGAAAGCAGTGGCTGCCTCTGTGACAGGAAAATCACAGTTTGATAATCTGCTAAAATGTGAAAAACAAAGCAAAACAAAAAAGCTAAACAAACAACAACAACAAACAACAACAACAAAAAAAAAAAAAACGTGTTCTGGTCCTCAGAGGGAAGTTTTAGAATTTTAGGGATTCGTTTGAGTCAAACGAAAAAAAGTGCATAAAAACTGTCTGATCACCTTTACACAGCTCATCATCATTATCCACACATCAGAACTGTGAACCAGAGGCCACGTTAGCTGAGTCTGTTGTGCCTCCTCTGAGTGACTAAGGGTAACCCAGAGACAGACTCAACCTACAGTGGTGCCTCTCCTCTGTTGTATGGATGGGGATCTGGGCAGGGGAGGCTAA
Source organism: Toxotes lorentzi (assembly GCA_037833715.1). Lineage (NCBI taxonomy): Eukaryota > Metazoa > Chordata > Actinopteri > Toxotidae > Toxotes > Toxotes lorentzi. The sequence goes on from JBBMJY010000024.1 coordinate 25,415,069, forward strand.
GAACCAGGACAAAGAGTCCTGATAACATACCCTACAGGTTTGTCTGGCTCTGGGACTGTATTCAGAGCTGATGGAGAGATGGAACAAAAGCAGCACTGTACCTTGGGCAGGCTGAAGGAAACAATTGCGGGCCTCTGGATGAGACCACATTGAATTGGGATGGGAAATGAGCAAGGGAACTAACCCTCCCAGAAATCTGGCGCCTAACTCCCAAAAGCCCACCAGGTTAGCAGTGGGAAGTCTGAGACACCATCCAATCAAACTTTGTGAGGAAATGAATGCAAGTGACACTGCTTCTGTCACTTCTATTTACCTCCCTATGTCACTAAAAGCATTTGATTGATAATGTTCATGCAGGAAAGCACAAGTTGATCCAAAGTTCCAAGGTTCTATACCTGTTTTTTTTTTGTTTGTTTTTTTCTACACAACAGCCAGAGGAAATGGTTATGTTCTGTATGTAAATACAGAACATGACATTAGTAGTTTAGGCAGCTCAGAGCTTGACGGCTTAGTTAGACCATCTTTTTGCAAATGTTGTTCTAGATATTTGGAGAGGGCTCAGAGAAAAATCAGCAAGACTGCGGGACCACCAGGAAAGTTCTGAAAATCTAGATCTGTTACCTGATTCCAGCTGTTGGTTGTATTTTAGTTGCGTTCCCCAGTTAGCACCAACATTAGGACGGTCGTCTTTCCAGTTCAAGGCAGCAGTAGTGGTTATTTCAATCATAGCTGATGGTGGAAATAAATGTCACTAAGATGTGTGGTATCTATGGAGGCGAGCCCCTCCTCCTCTCCGGAAGGAGTACTCCCATTGGCTGCTAAGGGCAAATAATATTGTGAAATATTCCAAAAGTCATGTATTCGTGTGAGTAATGCCAGGCAAAAATTCACTTCACGCTAGGTCTGAATGCATCTAAAGTTTTAGGTTAACCATAACTGAGTATATTTTGCTGTGGACCAGTGTGTTAGACTGTCAGTTACAAGTGTACACAGTCTTGCTTCACAAATACATCCCGTGTCATTATTGGTTTTCTATGTGACTGAGGAGCAGCTTTGTCTAAATGATATTAATGCATCACATTTAATTCATATACATCTGTTGAGCAGGATAATTGGACAATAAGGTTGTTAAGTTTTGACCTCTATAAATACAAAAAGCACATAGATTCTTCACATGATGCAGCCTTTACAGTGAAGAAAGCCAACCCAGGAGGATAGCTGCATCTTTGTGAACACGCTGTGTTTTCAGATTGTGCAGCAATATAAGAGAATAAAGTGTAAAGGGGAATCTCTGCATCAGACCAGCTCAGATCCATTTGCTCATGTCTCGTCGTCTCTTTAACATTTATATTCAAGTTTTATGCTTAGGGTGCTAATAATGCAGCAGTCCAGTTATATTTACCAGCTGTAACCAGAAGCTGTTCATCTGCAGGGTATTAGAGAGCCTGCAGTCATCACACAGATAGCATCTCAGAAACCAAGGCAACACAAATCCAATGTTGTCTGCTGAGACACCAGTTGCCTGAAAAAAAAAAAAAAACACATCTGACTTCATGGACACTGTGTTTTTTTTTGTTGCTACATTTGGGATGTGCTGCACCTGAGAACAAGAATGAGTACTGACAATTATGATCGAGTCTCTGAGCATGTCACACTATGAAAAACACACCGAGACGTGGCCTCTGTGTGTTTCTGCCAAACACACAGAGGATTAGTTAGAATTAGTTGAAAATCAGCATTTATACTGGCGAGTGTCTGAGATGTTAAATCAGCGGCTGAGGAAAATACAGTTTTTGTTTTTTTTCTCCCCTTTCTCTCCAAAAACAAGGCTCCTCTCTGTCTTAGATTTTTTTGGGAAGAGGTTTGTAAATATCTGAACATCATTTGAAATATTCTTATTTGGGGAGGAATAATTAATTCCTTCAATCTTTATTTTTCTTTTTTAATTGAACTTTTAAAACAGCTTATAATATGATATTCAGGACAGAACTTTTATTTTCTGATACAAACCAAAATCAATGTGTATTTATGACACCATGTGCCATAAATACACATCAAAGTAACACCAAATGCGTAATAATGAACAGCTGAAAATAGTCCCTGACAAATGCACTACTTACTTTGGTTTCTCTCACGCAGCAGTGTCCTGCCGCTGAAGGAAATCACTGAGTCTTCTTTTTCATGGTTTTGGTCTATTCATGGATTATGTTGACAAAAAGAAAAATCCCAGCACAGAATAAAATCAGCCTTATACTTCAGTGAGATTGCGATGGAAAAAATAAAGTGAATTCTCTTTGATTAGTTGTACATCCCTAGCTAGTGTCTCATACCTTTGGCACATGAGGAAGGTTACAAACCCTGTTACAAACCACTGTGTGAAACTTTTGGAATATTAAAATAAATAAATAATAATAAATAACCAGAAATTGTATACAGTGCTTGTTGTCTGTTCTTTATTTGTGTATTTCTCCATTGTCAGTTAAGTGGTATGTATAAAACTGCAAAGAAAGAAGTAAGTGTGCTCCTATTATTATCTGCATTTCCGTATAAATTAAAATATGATCAAAGCTTCACCTAAGTTACAATAATGGACAAATACAATCTGTCTGAACTAATTCCACACAAAGTGTTGAATGGTTCTTGTTCTTGTCTTGAGCACATGACTCACATTCACAGTGTCGGCTGGAAAATAAATGTAAATCCTCAGCCAATGACATCAACCAAAAGCAAACCTGGTTTCCAGTCTGTGAAACCAGATTGAAGGTGTGAGTTAGAGCTGCTTTGATTTATTTTAATTAAATAAATGAATGAATGAATGTGAGTTTGCTGTTCACAAGAAGCATCTGCTGCTGTGAACCAGACTCAGATATTTATCAGTCCAGAGTCAGACAGACCGTTTCATTTCTGTGGCTACTCAGTTCTGTGGTGAGATGTCTCCAAAGGCACAACACAATGAGCTAACAAAGAACCCAAGAGTAACAGCTAAGGGCTTAAAGGAATCATTGGAACTGGTTAAACCTCTGTGGTCCTGAGTTTACCATACACAAATCATGGTGCACGGAGCGTGGTATCCACAGCAGGACACCATGGAGGAGGCTCCCTCCTCTCAAAAGAAAGCATCACCGTGCTGCTTAGGTTTTTCCAAAGAGCAGCTTGACTCTCCACGAGGCTGCTGGGAAGATATTTTGTGGACTGATGAAACTAATGTGTGTAGCACTTTGTAGGGCGTAGAAAGGGCACTGCACCCCAGCATGAACACCTCATCCCAGTGGTGAAGCACAGTGGAGGGTACATTGTATTTGTCTGTACTTCTGACTTATTAGAAGATCAGATCATATTTTTCTGACCAATTAATCCAGAAAACCCGTCAGTTCCAAAGGTTTCACTTACTTTTTCTTGCCACAGTATTCAAATTATTGATTTGAAAAGCTTTGGAAACACCTAACCTGCCTGATCCCTGCTGGCTGATGTCCAGAGCAGATAACTCATATTAAATATTAAACAGAGGTACACCTTAATCATTATCTTAGGGAGCCAGCGGGCTGGGACTGCCATGCATTAATGCTTTCCGACTCAGTGGGCATTTCCATTATTCCATGTAGCCGTGCCGTTATGTACAGCATCAGCATGGGATCCGCTAAACGAGCCGGTTTGTATCTGAATCACTCTCACACACATACCTGTCGTCTTCTGCTCTGACAGACAATCATCAGCGTTAATCAGTAAATGATTTTCTTTGACAGCGGCTGCTGGCTGGGTCTTCTAGTCTTACTGCCTATTCACACAGGACAAAATTAATATACACTGCCACATGCATATTTAACGACCCACTTCCTTTCACAGGTAAGACCCGGTTTTGGAGTTCAACACACTCAACGCAGGCGACACAGACTGGTTTGGGGGCTCGTGACCGGGAGGACGGCAGGTCTGAACCACCTGTTCAAGTCTCCTTTGAGGTTCATCTGAGCAGCATCTACCATCACAGCCTTGTCTAACTCCTTGTGGATCATCTTCTACAGTACTAGAAGTCTGACACCATTTGTGTCTCTCTCTGTTTAGTTGTGTAGAAATAAAGTTTCTATACAACTAAACTGCAACAGTATTAATGTTTTGCTGGAAGCGTATTTATTGAATGAGCTATGTGCTTCATTTGTTAACAGCAGCGGAGTTACCAGGAGGCGGTTTGGGGTGGTTGGTTGGTGTACAAAGAGCAGGGCTGTCATTAGAGACATCCAAAGTCCCTGTCTATGGTTCATGCAGGAAAAGCACTTTGGCCAAGGCTAGAGAAAGATGGTTAAATGTAAAGAAACAGGTGGCGTCTGAACATTTTCTGTATTAAACCAAACCAAAGGCAGTTTACAACAACAGTTTAATAATGTTAGTGTCGACAAGTAGACTTTATAGTGTAAAATGAGATATTTTGGCAGGGTGGTGTGGTGTGGTGAGTGTGTGTGTGTGTGTGTGTGTGTGTGTGTGTTTTGGCCATTCCTCGACCACATGTCCTTAACATCCCCTGACATCTGGTGACCATACTTCTGCTCAGGCTGTCTGACTGTACTTCACAAGCCATCGGGATTACTGCTTTGTAGGTTACTGCAGTGTCTGTCTATGTGTGTGTGTGTGTGTGTGTGCGTGCGTGCGTGTGTGTGACAAAGAGAGAGAGAGATGACCTGCGGTTTAGTGCAGATGTTTGCACAGCCTGTGTGCAGCTTTGTGTTGTCTTCTCCCAACAAGACTGATGAAGTCGAGTTGTTTTACTCTGTTCTGTTTGCAAGAATCCTTGTTTTTCTCTCACCAAAAAGAAAAAGTTGTGTCTATTTCTTGCTACAAGTGGACATAGTTCACCATGGTGTGCACACAACCAGAGCTGTAATTTTCTGGTGGGGACAGTCCGTTCTGGTAGAAAGTGAAAACAAAAATGTGCAGGAAATGCAGATCAGTTGGGTCAGAAATAAAATAAGTGCAGTCACTTTGCAGATAGTGATTCTGTACAACAAGTCCTACAACCTAAACATGTTTTTTTGGGTCAGTTTTCTTTCTGATAACTACCTTCTTCTATTCTGTTCTATTTTTATTCTATGCCATTCAGTTCAGCTCCTTTCCTTTCTGTTTTGCTACACTACATTCATCTCTCTTTACTCTATTCTGTGTCACTCTTCGCTCAGGTTTGCTCTCTTTGAGAGGTGGTCTAACGTTTACTCACATTTTGGGGTTTTCCCTCATGGTTTTATATTTAGCAAACAGGAAATGTTCCAGAAATCCTTGTTCTGCTCCCACAGAGAGAGGTGCCCTTCAGCTCCAAATAGGGTTGTCCAGGAATGTGCTTTGTATATTCCCATGCCTTTCAGTCAAAGTAAATTCAAAGATAGATAGAGACTCTGCATTGCCTCTCTGTTTGGTTTTATTGTCCTACTCACTGCACACCCAACCCAGCCTCATTCATCTCCACCATGAAGTTAAGGATTGTTCTCCCCACCTCAAGTTCAACCTCAGCACCATTTAGAGACTTCAAGGCCTAATCCCTTCTCTTTCGATAGCCTGTAGACCCTAACCCCTCTCAACCCTCAATAAGCCCTGACCTCTGACCTCTCTAGTACTTCACTTCCTTTCTGCGTACACCCGGGGATCATTTTTCTCCCTGTCACTCCAGAAGGAGAAGTGTAATCATACATACGTGGACAGTGTATTGGGAATTTTACTGTCTCACCAATAAGATTAACTGTAGAATATTTTTTATTTTTATGTCTTGATGTTGATATTTTTCAGAGCTGTAACTTGTTTAGATCTGTTTACTTCCAATTTCCCTCCTTAGTTTGTTCCTGTGATATCACCCAACCAGTAGACTAAACAAGACTATCAGTTTAAAGTGAGTTAGTTGATATACTACTGTACATAAGAAGGCATTAAGTCTCTGCTCAACTTTAAATTGAATGAATGAAAAACTTAAACACCCCACAGGAATTTTGTTTTGCAGATGTCAGCATTAAAGCATTAAATCAATACAGCAGCCTGCTTCAGTGAATCATCACGCTCAACCTTTTTCCAGTTTTATTTTTTCTTCTCTGCTCACCAATGAAAAAAATTTTTTAAAAAGAAACTAATGAAACTACTGACATTACCAACCCACCACAGAGAAAATTAAGATTTTAAATGACCTGTTCTGAGTGGTTAATTCATTTTCATCTCTTGTTCTCTTTCTTTGTGTCTCAGGAGAAGCGAAAACGACAAGCTGAAATCGAAGACAAAAGAAGCCAGCTCGATGACCTGGTGCTACAGCTACAGCATCTCAAGGTCGGTTTGCTTGTATGTGTGTGTGGTACTTACATAATTTAAGATTAGGTTTGGCTGAAGAAAAAAATACATGAAGAGTTTGCGATCAACAGGACAAATCAAAATCATGACTAATAAATATTCCCTATGTGAGGCAAAGAATTCCCCATTAAACCACATTAGGATTGTGGTCTGTAGCTGACCCTGAACTCTGACCCCTGTATGATAACTTTGTGTTATCACACAAATAAAATATGTAACTGCGTTGTCTTGTGGGCGATCTCAGGAGTCAGCAAAGCGGCCATGAATAAAGTTGTGTAGGGTAATTGAACAGTTGTTTCCTCTGAGAACCAGCCTGCTCTCTGCTCTCTCTCACGCTGTTTAACAGACTTTCCATTTCCTGTTGAGCTCAGACACAGAACCACTCTTAGCTGGACTCTTAAAGGGAAGGTGCTTAGGTGGTCTATGCTATTCATCAGATATTGTCAAAAGGAAAACTTACTATATAACTATAACTATATAATGAGGATGAGGAGACGAGGCTTCAGCAGCAAATGCCGGGTAACCTTAACTTGGCTCTAAAATCACTGTGATGTTTACATGGTCCCAGACTTATGGTCCCAGATCAACGCCTCCATTCTGAGAGGCTTGGATTGTGCAGCAACAGAGGTCCTTATCAAATCTCTGGGCTCCAGTCTCCATTTCCTCTCCCAGGCCACTACGTCCCCGGAGATTAGACTACAAAGCCTGCTTCATGCTGCCTGGCTGTGTGGCACTCAGAGGTAATGGCCATTAAATGGGACTGTGTGACCAGATGCCGATTACATTTGGATTTCAAGCCTGCATGGTGTTGTATGAAAGAAAACTAAACAGAGCAGCTCACTGGCTCTGCAGATCAGAAGAGGCTTGATTTTCTCAGATGGAGCAAAACACTAAGATGTTCGGGTGAATTCAGATCATATCTTTCAGTTTTTCTCTGAGGAGTGTGGAAAGTACACAGATTAGATACAAAAAGCAGGCGCCATCTTTTTTTTTTTTTTTTTTTTACAATAACTACAGGAGAACTTTTGAGTTTGAGATACTTTCTTTGTTTGCCTATGGTGGCTTGAGAAAAAGCTGGTAACACACGTTGCATCATTTCCTGTACATAAGGAGGGAACTACTAGACACCAAGTGGGACATCCCAGTGGCCTAGCGGTCAAGGACCCAACCATGAACCACAACTTCCTTGGTCCAGCAATCTCTCTTGCATTTTATTCCCCATTGCACTGCCCTCATTTCCTGTCATCTCTCTACTTCCAGCTATCCATCCATCCATCCATCCATCCATAAAGACATAAAATAAAATAACAAAGAAAAACTGGAACATTTGCTGAATTATTATCAGTCTTTGACAGGGAGTAATAAAACAAGCATTTATGTGTATGAAAAGGCTGCATGTCATTACGTATTATTACTGCTGGCTTTCCTGTGGGTTTCTGCAATGTGGCATTGATTGAATAAAACAACACAGGCTAACAGTCTAAAGTGTAGTTACTGAAGGAGACTGAGACTGAGACTGAAATGTCAGCAGTTTATGTCATATGTAATTTGTTATAATTATTACTTTCCATGCAGACGAACCCAAAAACGAACAGAAAAGAAAACAGATACCAGCAGGATCAAATGCAGGCGTATATTCTAGATACACACAACCAGTGGTACAAGTTATATCAAGTATAACATATATAGTATATAATATTTAGTATGAAATATTTCTAATTGTAAATGATAAACTTTTCAGGTTCAAACTCAGGCAGTGCTGTGTCATTTACACTAAACTGACCAGCAAGGCTTAGATCAGTTTTGACTGGAACTGGGCCCAGTCTGTAGAAATCTGGACTCAAGACTGAGATCAAACCCAGATACAACAGTTGTGTGGCAGCTTAACCTTCAGTAATATCCATACTGCACTGAACATAATGTTTTTAATGGCTGAACACATACAATGTGCACATGGCTTTAATCAATGTTTCTCTTTTGTGAATATTTCCATAAGTGGGTGTTAAATGCTGGAAAACACCAGTGTGCAGAAATCAAACTTACTTAATAACAGATTCATTCGTTGTGAGTGTGTTTAAAGGCTCTAATTAGAGAACGGAATGTATTTTTATTGCAAATATTAAAACTGGCTGCTATAGATGTTTGTAGTGTAATGGGTACCCGCAGCCGCTTCTCCACCCACCAGGCATCTGTACAGAATTTAGGAGGTGAAGCAGTTATGCATCACCGGTACAGTATGCAAAAAGTGCAACTCATACAGTGAGCTTGTGAATCAGGAATTAACTGAGCAGTAACACACATGTAGATATTGGAATAGATATTTTTTTAGGCATCAGCTCCTTTTCACCTGTTTTGTTCTACAATTATTCATATGTTCTAAAAATACACTGAGGAAACCGAAATTGAAGTCTCTGACGATGTCATAAGCAGGAGCTTTAGCAGAATGTATTTTGAGAGATGTCACATGGTGTATCAGTGCTCAGAAATGTATGGGATGATTATATCTTGCGTGTCTCCACCTGGCAGGAACGGTCATGTTTTTTTCTGAGCTTGTGCTCGAGGTCAAGGGACCAATTTTTCATTGGTTGAAAGGTTCAAGAGCTCCACATAAATCTGTCCAGTTCTTTTTTTCTGTCATCCCACAATCTGTCAACAGTTTGTGTCCCCATTTACGCAGCACTTATTATTTGAACGTCAAATCTATGCTTACTTGAAACACACTCTTAGCTTACCAGTAGTGGCTGGCAGTACTCATTAGGGGATCTGTTTATGTGTGTTTGGATTGGAGTGTTTTTCTGGAAAGAAGAAAACAGTCAGGCTTCTCCTGCTCAGCCAAGGGAAACTCTGCTCTAACAGGCCTGCGCACCAGGAGCACTGAGATCTGGATGTTAAGATGGAATGAACGCCTACCGGTCAGCCAGAAACTGACAAGCATGTTCATCTGTGTGGACAAGTAATTAAACACACATGCATGTGGGTGTGAAAGCAGCATGCGGGAAAAGGACAAAGCCGTTATGGAAGGCACGTGAGCCTACTCTGTCTCTAGATTCCCTCTGTGACATTTAGGGTCAAGGCGAGAACTATGTTTAGAAAAATGAGAAGGAAGGACTAAACAGACTGAGAGAGATGGATAGGTGTCCAACACGCATTTGTAAAGCTCTCTTGTGAGCATCATATTTAACTCTATCCATCCACTAACTTCTAACCCTAAACTGAACTCAACTTACCTTCACCTTTAACCTTAAACTCAATATGAGACCCTTAACCAACTGTTACCTCAAGACTCAATGCTTCATCTCTTATCTCTCACATAAAGTGGGTCCACATTGAATGAAGACAGATTGTAGATGAACTGGCTGTAAATTCACCTGCAGCAGGAGCAGTAGCACCTCCGTGTTTTAAATATACTGTAACTCATTTGGTAGCTGCTTGCAGTCAATGTAAGCAGTGTAACCTGATGGCATACGAGCTGACGGCCGCTCAGACTCAGAACAAGTCAGCGTGACTTTAACTTAAGGTCAACTCCTCCTCCAACTTCAGATTTGTAGTATCTGAAAGTTCTGATCATGCACAGCCACAAAAAAAGAGGGTTCTCTTTTTTTAATCCTGCTTAGCAGGGTTCTCATGTGTGGATATAATGATTTTTCAGTCTCAAATTTTAAAAAAGAAAAGCTGTGACAGCGGATATGTGGGTGTGCAGCAGCCACACACACACAGGCACAAACAAACACACAAACAGGCACAAACAAACAAATAGCCCAGTTGCCACATTCTGACAGCAGGTGGTAAAATTCTTTGAAATAATTTCTGCAGAGCTCATTGTGTGGTGTGTTTGTGTGTCTGTGTGTGTGCGTATAGGCGCTCATACTCTTAACTGTCAGCTCTACAACCTAGAGCCAAGCAACAATTTGACAGTAAACAGCCAAAAGTGAAGAAGCTAAGTGTTTCCGCTCGACTCTGCTGTGGTAACAAAACAGAGCCCCAGACAGAGACGGAGACATTAGTGGCATAAACACACGGCTCTGGCATTCATCCTTAAAAACAAAGTGCAGCAGCCCCTGTCTGATTACACAAATGGTACGTTCACCCTCGTTGTCTTTCTGTAATGTACTGTGACACAAAAAAATAGTTCCGAGATCTCATGTGAGGCCTAATCTAGTCTGTACATCTTATTAAGATAAACACTGAGCTAAAGTGACTGTATCCAACGTGATGGACCTTTGTGTGCTCAAATGTGTCTTGGAGACAAAGCTGCAGACAGAACTGGTTTAAAGACAATAACAGAATGGATAGAATAATCTCATGAGTTTTGTTATAGATCAATGTTCAGAGCCAAAAAGCCAGTTTGTCTGACTTATTAACATCAGAGAAGTCCATTAAAACAGGAAAGAGATACTGTGAGAGAGATGGCTCATAATATACTTCAGTTCTGTTGAGATGGACAGATTGATGTATCCTCATTTAGCAGCTGGACAGCAGATACACTTTTTTTTCTTATTCTCATCACACACCCATGAAATCATCAAAGAGCACATACAAGCATTTCCACTCCATGAACTGTAGCTAAAAGAAAATCTAATAGAAAAGCAGAAGTGTCCCCAAATGAAAGCACAAGGCAGATTCTTTGTAATTGAATTCAAATTAGTTTGTTAAAGTTCAAAGAACATGCTCGGGAATGACGGAAAACAGCCTCGTTTTTCTGCATAAGATATTGTCCAGTACCAGAAAAAAATCTTTCTGTTATATGCAAATGTGTAGGTAGCAGAATAACTAACTGTACATTATGAGGACAAATCACTGTAGTACTCTTGGCCTAGAATCTATGTGCATGTGCGGGCTTACATGTTTATTTATTTGTTGTAGCTGTGCTTGGCAGTCATCTCACAAACCTCTTTAGAAAAGAGTCTCCGTAACAGAACTCAACTGGCTGCTATTAATGTGTAAAAATGCTGTGGCACAAACTGGCTCAGAAAGTAGAGCTATTTGTGTTGTAATGTTGCAGTACAATCTGACTAATCTGATGAAGTAGATGGTTTTTTTTCCACTCCGAAACACTCTGAGTTGCAGTTGGAGGAGAGTCAAAGCACAGACATGAGAGCAATATCAATCTTCTCATTTAAGTCCCGACAAGAAAGCGAATAATCAAAACTCCCACAATGTCGAATTATTCCTTCATATCATCTTAAACTGCTCTGTAAGCACCTAACGTGTCCGTTTTTCCCTTTTCAGTCCAAAGCCATGCGTGAGCGATGGCTCCTCCAGGGAATGGGTGTGGAGGAAGAAGAGGCACGGCGGAAACAGCTGGAACAAGATGAAGAACAAGGAAAGAGGCTGGAAGACATGATACACAGGTAAGGTATATTCACTAATTCTAAATTACTGCTTACGTTACGATCTTGTAAGTGTGTGCCAGTTCGCTGTGGATGTAATTCATTTCCAGTACCAGTGTGAACAGAGTGATGGTGAACAGATGTGAGCAGCAGAGTATCCAAGAACAAAAGCTATCACATCTTGTTTTTGCTACCACACATCTGCTTGTCTTTGCACCACTGTGTATTCTCCAGTTTTGACTGAACTGAGAAATGTTCTAAAATACCAATCATATCCTCCACTTGGCTTTCCTTCCAGTCTCATGTCCAGTCTTCATTTCTGGCACAGATTTCTACATCCTGTCCACCTGGTCCAAATTGGAAATACTTAAAAATAACGTGACTCCAACCAGTTTTTTCCACTGATTAAAAAACATCAGTCACAGCATGCAGCACATTTGTCGGAACAAATCAAGACCTGGGACACTTTTAAGTGCGAAGAGAACACGCAGTAAATAGATATATAGCTTGGTCAAACTCGGAGAACATTGACAATAGTATACTTAAATTACATCAGCCATGTTTAAAGCACCAATCCCAGTATAGAGCTCTAATTTTATGAGACTACATGCCGCTCAATACAAACACAGCACAGTGGTTAAAATGAACACACACATACATACACACACTGTAACTTAAGAAGTGCTCTGGAATCTAGCAGTTCTGTAACCATAGACCAAAATCTACATTTCTGTCATGCTCTGGTGTGAAAACAAACACCAAGAGCTACTGTATATATATATATATATATATATATATATATATATATATATATATATATATATATAC
>JBBMJY010000024.1:25430890-25448504 GCA_037833715.1 Toxotes lorentzi
ATATATATATATATATATATATGTATATATATATATATATATATATATATATATATGCTACAGATGTCTTTATGTAGCTTTGGGGTTTGCATCATATTACACTCAAGCAGCTGAACACTGACAGATGATTTTACCATGCTTACTTTTCAAAAGACAAGAAATATGTGATAGCAAGGCTTTATTTTCCAAAATCTATTCTGCAGCTTTTTTCCCCCTTTGGTTTGAAGGAGCGAGGACAACAAACAAGGCCTGTATTTTTCTCTCGGTTATGGGGCTGCCCCTTGTGACTGCAAGGCGGTGGGTGGTGGTTGCCTGTTTGTCAAAGGCCCACTAGCCTTGTCCATTTTGACATTCACATGGGAGCAGTAATGATCCTAAAAGCTGCAATTAAGCTGACTGTCGCGTTCTGGGGAAGCGCCTGGTGCCGGCACTGTGCTGCACCTATTATTCCCAGTGGGAATACTCCCTAAAGAACAGCATTTTCTCTCCTCCTCGCTTTTATTCCCAGCTCCCATAACTTTTATGTCTCTCTCAAAATATTCTGACAATAGCTCACACAGTCTTTCCTAAGGTAGACATAATGGATTTTAATTTACAATCATGGCAAATCAGAAACATGTTTTCTATCACCTGTAGCAAGAATGGCAATGGAACATAATTATTATACAGCGTTTCTTATTGTAGAAGTTGAACTAAACTGTAATCCTGCAGTAGTAGTGGAATGGCAAATGTCAGAATGTCATAAAAGTCATGAAAAGAAAGGAAAATATCCACTTTGGGTAGTTGGCAAGATTCTGAGGTTGAATGTATAACCCCCATGTCTTTTTTAGCTGTATTATGTAAACTCTACCTCTGTTACAACCCCCCTCCCAGGACTTCAGTGTTCTTAACAGAAGCTAAAAGAGCGGAGTGCAGTTCAGCATTGCTGCCTGCTGCCTGCTGTAAAAATGAAGACATTGGTGAATATATCAGATATATCAGTTCATGTTTGGCTTAAACCCAACATTGTTGTTAAATGCCCAATTACTGATTGACTCTGCTGTTTAGCCTTGTTCGACCAATAAATATCTATTAAGTGTAACTGAATCAAATACGAGTCTCGTAACTGCTTTTGCAACACCATAATCAAGTGATGCACAATTTATTTTCAAATGTCTAAAATAACCCTGTAGACGCAGCCACGTGTCGATATCATTTAGAAAAATGCGTTATCAGCAGCTAACCAGGGAAAAGTGAGGCTTATTGATTGGTTATTGGCTAAGTTGATGGCTACAGTATGGTATGGCAGTAATCGTGCACGGTGGTCCGGGAATAGTAGAACTACAGTGTGGGAGAGGCCTCCACTGGGGAAAAGGCAGGAAAACTACAGTAAAAACAGCAGGTGGGCAAATCTATCAAAGCTCCTTGGCAAACACAGACAAAAAGGGGGAAAAATCATTTTAATTAGCTGAGTGAATGCGATTTGCTGAATGTGAGGGGAGCCAGGCTCTCTGCTCTGCACATTAAAATTGGTCTAATTTTCTGTGCAGAAAAAGTCCCATCTGAGCAACCCTGGCCGCAGTCAATCATGTTAAAAGCTGCGGGTGCTTAATTTGATTTACCAATATAAAATGCAAATGAGGTGATCAAGTGGAGTGGAATCCAGGAGTAGGAGGCTCTTTTAAGCCATCAAGTTAAATGGGAATAGACAGTAGACTGGCAATGTAAAGAATGTTTTAGCATATCCGTTTGATTAGGGATACAAAAATTTAATTAGTGTGGCTAATTGCTTGACAAATTGCCGCAGATCAGAAAAAAACACAGAATATATTTTTAATACACAACACCACCCCCAAAGTCTACATTCTCTCTACCCATATGCTACATTTTCAGCCCAAACAGGGCCTTTCCAATATGTGAAAAGCCTAATTAAATAAATGGAAGATGGCACAACAGTCCCTTACAATAGTGAATGAGATAATGCCTGTAATTAGGCCCACACAAGCCTGGCCATATGCCTCTGTACGGCACTTAGGCAGGACTAGGCTGCGGCTGCAGGAACAAATCAAATAACTATGTGCAGGGAATGCTCCTGGGATTCAGCCTTCTCATGTTAAGCCACCTCACGGGTTATGCACCATTCGTTTCAATGTTACAAGCACACAGTGGTTGTACCACATGTGAACTTTCTTCTACTAGAGGGGAAAACAGACGTGTAGCTAAATCTAAATTAGTAACATGCCAGCCATGTGTGTGTTTTAAAAGTGTGAACATGTTTGCAGAGTTAGTTTGTGCAGTAGGCTAACTCCAAGCTATTTGGCTGAAACATCAGATTGAAGTGTCTGTCCACAGACTAAAATAATAGTCTGTTGCCTGGAGACAGGTCTAAAAACGACAGCCCACGTACCGCAGAGTCACACTGAGACTTATTACGTCTGACATTTGGTGTTATCATCCAGTGTCATTGTCTTCCTTCACCGGTTCCCCAGCCATCTGAGATTACAGTGCGATCCCTGCACATGCACAGATCATTGCTGAGAAAATGCGACTGTTTTAATTAGAATAGCTGCAACCTGTGAAAATGCCAGTGGTAATTAACATTTAATTAGGTTATTTTGTGTGTAAGGAGGTATGAATTCAAGGGAAACAGGGATAATTTAAACAGTGTCTTCCTCTAACTGTATGCTGTCCTTGTTCTCTGCACGTCATTCAGTCTGCGCTTACAAAAGATCCTCCAGAAAGTGCGGTCACATGACTGCACCAGCTGAGCAATCAGCTGGGACATCTAACTGATTTTAGGAGTGACCTTCAACATGCATGCTGGGATGGGAGGATGTGGCACTCGCTCAATTTAAACTAGTGCTTTGAAAGGAAAACTACAATTTAATAAAGAGATAGTTGTGGAATTTGTTCCTGTGGTGCTCAGTTGTATCAGCTATTTAAATAAATAAATAAATAAAGACCAGATTGGGCAAGAAACATGAGCGGTCAGGTGATCACATAGGATGTAAACAAACCAACCAATATCTAAAACACTTTGTTTGGTCATCAAGCTGAAAGTAGGAACACTGGGATGGCTGGTCATGGCCCCTCGCTTGCACTGTGTGCGCACAGCCACAGTAAGTACAGCAGTCTGTAAACTGTGATGGATGTTGACAACAGACAGTTTGGGAACTAATTTAATACAAGTTTGCTTTGTTTTCTCTTCATTAAATATAAGCTGGAGTTTAGTCTGATCAGCTGACTCTTGGTGTTTCTTAACAAAATGATTTTCATATCCAGCACTAACATCACAAACATTCAGTGAAACATGGTTTGCTATTGGTCCGTTAATGATCTTTCTGTGACAACTGGAAGCATAGCAAACCCTATGAGACTGTTCATTACAACCTAAAAACAATGACAAGCCAAACATGGCTGCTGAAGATCACCACAGTCGAGACATCTTAGCTGTGACGCAGAGCTATAAGCAGCTGTGACAGAAGCAGTCCATTCAGTCTAAGTATGATTCCAACATGCAGTACATGTCAGCAGATGGTTGCATAAGATCCATCAAAAATGCACAGCTGCACTGCAACCCCATCATGCATCATGATTCTCTCTGATAGGAGGCATGTACTGTAGCTGTTGTTGGCTGGGGAAGCCGTCAATAAGTTGTCAGATGTCCTGATAATTACAACATGAGTGCTTTTAAATGAAGATGTGCTGGAGTTTTGAATAATCATTTTCAAGTAGTTAACTTAAAAACACAATGTCAACAGAGTCATTATCCAAGCTCAAGGATTATTATTTACAAAGCATCACTCGTGCCCATTCAGTTCGTTCCCTTCGGCCCGCTCATGCACTTGTATGCTGTTGATCGTAGCAGTGAAGGTGAACTGTGATGCTGCCCCTGTAAACAACTGGGTCAATGATGTTTTCCTTTTTTGGATTTGATTTAGTGGCAATGTGATGGTGTAATTGTAGTTTTCATTAGATGCTTCTGTGAAGTTGCCATCACAGCAGACACTGGTCAACATCACAGTCAGTGCTACAGCCTGAAACTGTTTTACTAGTAATAGTCAGACGAACAGATGAAATGACTGTGGTAATCTGTCACTATCCCACAATATGATGCAATACAGTGCTATGCCATGTAAGACAACACAGGAGTCTCATCTAAGAAACAAACAACAGGAAAAAAAACTCTCTCTGAAGTGGTTTATGTACATTATTACAGTAATTTATCTAGTTTTTTGCCCTTGTGCAGAAGAAATGGTGCCTGACTTATAAAACACAATATCTATCTGTGCACATCAGACCCTGGGGCCAAGTATAATATCACCGGGCAGAAATCCTGTTGTCTTACAATATACACCACAATGCCTACATGAAATACTGAAAGGCTTCTTTAGAAACAGCAGCAGATTGCAATGAACTGATGACGCTGCGTGAAACTTTACCTCACTGTGTTCTGTGACAATGTACTGAAAGAACATGAAAATTATCCTGAGTATGACTTAGTGACTGACTGACACCCTGGTCCAGTGGCTTATTTCAGCAAGATTATTAATATTATACATGTTAAACATGTCATCATGGCAAAATGTGCTCCTGGAGATACCTGCTGCAGTGGGAGCTATCACAGAGGTGGGTTTAAATATTATTGTGGATGTTTATTTATTTATCTGTCTGTCTGTGGACAGACTCGATACCACACAACATACGCATTGTACTTGGAATACCACTATAAAGGTACTGCTTTTACTGCAGACCCTTTAAAAAGATGGTGATGCATGCAGCCGTTGTGAGAAGTTTTCATTGGCCGACTTCAGTCGGTTCGGCACAAATTCAGCATAAGTATCTTATTGTTTGAAAGATTAGTTTAGAGACTTGGTTTGAATGTCAAACTTCCCGCTTCGAGCCTAAAGTCCTTTGTCCTTTAATCGTCTGCATAGAGTTTCACCTTAGTAAGGATTTACCATTTGTGCCTTAAATAGAATTGGTTGAAAGGCTTTTACATTTTATTTTAATGAACTGCTGTGATTGTTATTCTTGATGTAATAATATCAGCAGCCATCCTCTGCCAGCTAACTCTATTAACATATTTAATTATTAATTCAAACTCCAAAATTTATGGTTAATAATTTATTACTCCGATTTTCCTTTCAGACTGACTTGAATACACCAGGTGCACTTACACAAGCAGTCAAGTCTGATGTGCATTAAAGCACGGATGACTCTGTGGTTATTGCAGCCTGGTGCTGGTTGCACAATAATTAACAATCTGGTGGATCTGCCATGAGTTACTGCAGCATCACTCTGGTTAGAGACTGCAGATGAGAAAGACACCTGCTGCCTTCAGATGGCTGTAAAGACTGTAGGTGTTGTGGATTACAGAACTTTGTCTTGTCTTGTGGACAAAATGCCATAACTGGAATAAAACTTTTGTGTGTGTGTGGAGGCCAAAATATTATGGGACTCCTATCAGGGCTCAAAACGAAACTGAGCCCTTCGTTGTGTTGAAGCGTGTTTACATGCATCAGAGGTTAACATGTTTACATTGTCAGTTCAGTCATTATTTTATGTCATTTTCTGGGTGTAAGTTGTATTAAGCGAACATATATAACGCTGTCTTTTTACTGCTTCCCTTGTTCAAAATGACGACACTATTTGGTTTTGCACCTGCCCCAAAAACCATGGAAGTGTGCAGATACTTAGAATACATATGCAAACAATACCAAGCCAAACACTTAAGAGCAAATGAAAGGGGATTTATTTAACACAAAGCCCAAACAGTTCAGTGCTGCAAAAAGGTTGAACTGGCACATATTAAACAGTTGATTAGGATCACTGGCTGTCCAATATGCACTTTATTCATTGAACAATTGAAGCCACATTTCTGGGCTTTGTCACTGAAGTGTATGTGTCAGCATGAGTCAGAGTGCACTGAGAGCCAGCTCTCCAAAGCAGATAGGAACCACTTAGTAGCTTCTAGGACCCCCTTCTTCCATAAATGCCCTGCCAGTGTAGTTTGTGCTGTCCCTGTTCAGGAGCCTGTTTAGGGATTCAGATACAACACACAGAGATTATAGCAATGCCTCTTATCCCCCTGCTTGTCAGCAGCTGAGTGACATGAGCTGTTAACTTTCTATTTTAAGGATCTGGCTTGGGTGTTCTCGTCAAAAGGAGCCCCTGAAAAACAGTAGTGATTTTGTAGTTTTCTTTGTTCTCTGGGGGTAAATCCTCTCTTTTTCTCTGCATTTGTCTTTTCAAGAGGAAGGCTGAGCTCAGCTTTCAAAGCAATCATAGAGGGCCTATCTCCCATTCAGCAGCTAAACAGTGCTCAGACATCTATGCAAGAGATGACAGCTCTCTTCTCTTTGCGGTTGGAGAACATTGCATTAATTGTGCTGAGGCCCTGTAAAAGCTAACAGATTGCAGGCCTTTGCATACATTTTAACAGTAAGCAGCAAATGCCACGATGACATCTGAAATGACACCCGCACCTCAGTTTCTGCCTCAACATACCCGCCCGTCTACGAGATCCTTGAGCTGGGAATATCATTGGACAGAAAGACACAATGGCAGAGTCTTTCAGCACTGTCTGGTTATTGATAATAATTTAAAAACAAAACAAAAAAAAACAAAAAAAAACTGGTGCCATGCCTGAGCTGAGAAGTCACACCATGTGAAGAGAAGGGCAACCTTTGTATGGCTGAATTTGGTAACAATGACATTATGTGTCTGAGAGCCCATGTGACCAGCCCTTCTTTTATGTTGACATCAACAGTGGAGTGGTGAAAAATGAGTTATATCACGAACATTTTCCGAAACAGATAAATGAACAAACATCTATTTAAGCACCGTTCTTTAAAGTTATAAGGCTTGAGACTTTCCTTGCATCAAACTCCATTTTGAAACAACTTACAGCTGCCATTGTTACAGCAATGAAACACTGAATGGCTTTACATGTCATTGGTACTGGTGGAGTACCCCTTTCATGTGGAAATTCCTCTTGCAATGAACTAACTGGACATGCTGTAGAAGACACAAGTCGATGTCAGAGCATTTGTTGACTATCTTCTTCAGTCCTTCAGAATCCTCTTAGACTACAGATTATTTAGATGAGTGCTGTTAACAGATACACCATTTAACTTTCTGCTCCAGGGTTAAGGTTAGGGTTAACCCAACTGGTCCACATGAGTGCCATTTCAGTTGGGTTCTGGAGGCCTTTCTCAGTCTGCATTCTTGTTTGTACTTGTGTTCTTGTGCTATCATGTCAAGAACTCTTTGAGTATCCTGAATATGTTCTTGGTCTACCCATTTTATTCTGGATGCTGTGGGAGCTGACTTGTGTGGACCTGGGGTAGATCAGTCCCCCAACACACCAAGTCCAATTTAAACAACAGAATATGATCTTTGGAACGATATCTGATGCCCCTCAACTAACTGCCTCTATGTTGCCCCTGTGTTTCCTCTATCAGCCTTTCTGGTTGGATTTATCATGTTCTTCCCATACATCCTGTGTAGGCTTCCTACAGGTACTCCGGCTTCCTCCCGCAGCCCAAACACATTCAGGTTGGATTAATTGGTGACTCTATGTTGTCTGTAGTTGTGAATATGAGCGTGAATATTTGCATTTGTGATTGTTTGTCTCTATGTGTGTGTAGACTCCCAACCTGTCCAGGATGTACCCCACCTCTTGTCTAATGTCAGCTGGGATCGGCTCCACCCACATCCCCCCTAACCCTCAAATGCCAAGCAGGATAGTTGATGGATGGATGGACATAGGGCATCATATACTGTACAGATTATAACCCTTTGAGGAAAAAAAGTGACTCAAAGGGTTATATAGTGATTTGTGACAGTGGGTTATAGAAATAAAACTGACTGCATGTAATCTGGAGTTTTTGCGTTGACAGAACGTTGACACTGTCCAGCGTCAGCGTTCTGTCTGGCAATATGGGACAGAATGGGACTCATGTAATACTAGCCCAGTGTCCTGGGTGAAAGTCCATCTAAAGGTTCAACCCAACTTTCTTCCTGTGTTACAATGTCACACTTCCTGGGCAGTATGAACACATCCAGCTAAGCAAATTAGTAGTACATAAATGACTTTTATAAGTAACAAGGTGGTCAGACAAACGCGCGCAGGGACCAAAAACTGTGGGAAGACTTTGCACAGGATTACCTCCTTGTAATTTGAAGGGTGTTTTGAGCTCCAAGCATTTATGCTGTGTAATCATGAAGACCGCATTACACACTGGTTAACACATTGTTCTCCGTAGCTTCTTTTCTTTGCTCTGCATGCAGGGCACACAATGGAGTAAGGCTGTGAATATACTGTGCGGAGGCTTAAATGCCACATCAGGAAACAGCCCAGCAACCTCATGAATCTGCATGAAAGGAGGGCAATAAAATCTTGTGATATTTAATACTTTCCCCACAAAACCTTTTCTCTGCAGGATCTCAGCTTTATTCAGGTATTGAATTGATTAACAATGTGTTGTTAGAATACAATGGGATATGATAGATAGTGCCAGAGCCTGCTGCATTCACTGTCTGTCAGACATATACCTGCACAAGGCCATAAGAAAGGAGCCTCTGCAGCAAACTAACAAGCACATTCTGTTACTCACTCTCTGTGGGAACTTAGCTGAAAAATCTATTTTTATGTTTCAACACTCTTTCCACTTATGTTTATTTCATTGATTTATGCAGACAGGCTTCATCCACAAATCAAAATGACCTTTGTTCACCATGGAAATTAGCTTTATTGTCAGTAGTACATATTCGATGTGTTGTACGCGCCTAGGTTAATAACTGTCATGCCTGTTCTAGCTCATATTTAATTTGCCTATTTGCCAGCAATTTGACTTTTGAGATCGGAACATCTACACACATTTGGCGCCACAACTATTTCAGGTTAAAAGAATGACAAGTGAATTTAGAGAAGTCACAGAAAAATGGAACATTGCATTTATTTTCCACTACTTGAAATATATTTGCGGGAACGTTCACGTAAATCTCAAGTATTTT
Source organism: Toxotes lorentzi (assembly GCA_037833715.1). Lineage (NCBI taxonomy): Eukaryota > Metazoa > Chordata > Actinopteri > Toxotidae > Toxotes > Toxotes lorentzi. The sequence goes on from JBBMJY010000024.1 coordinate 25,439,891, forward strand.
GTGCTATATGTAGATAAGCTGAAAAAAAAGCTAATAAAACTCAATGGCTATGATTTGAATACAGTTTATGTAGCTATTGGCATTGCTGATTTCTCTCGACAATAAAGATTAACCATCCAGGTCTGAAATAAACGCACACGTTTGGCCCTTTTTGAATAATTTTAAGCAAACGATATCAGAGAATCAGGTTACAGAAGCTGTATAGCAACACAACTTCAGCCACTGAAAATGTTTCCACCAAATGTTTCCTGCAAAACTGTAGCTCCACAACAATAAATATTTTCATATAACACACTCCTTCACATATTTCCATTATGAAGTCAGTCACTTTTACAGCTGGCAAAACAATGACTCAAAGACTTACTCTTCTTTGGCAAATCAGCATGTCAATCCTTTAGTAGTACAGTATATACAGTATTTACTCCTTCTTCGGCCAAAGACATGAAAGAAACTAGGAGACTAAAACCTGTTGTCTTATTTGCTTACTTAGAAGAAAAAAATATTATGGATGAAATAATTATCAAGTAAATAATTTTATCCCGTCACCACATGGAACAGATGGGAAATCCTAACACCGCTGCACATAGGCTCTATGTTATTTAGCATTGTAGAATCTATGTTTCACTAAACAGGAAACCACAAAACTGAGAGGTATAAATGGGGTGGAAAAAATATCAGAGACAAAGCAGGCCCTTTATACTTCCATTTGTCTATTGATTGATGTTATTATTTTCTGTGATAACATGATCACACATGATCTAGTCCTTAGCACAGGAACACGTCAATACTACACAATACTACACACACACACACACACACACACACACCAAAGGTACATAGACAGTCATGTCTGAATTGTGTTTGAAACAGCAACAGTTTGAAATGTTTCTTAAAGGAACAATATGACTCTGCAGACATAAAGGAAACTGATTTTGAAATTATTTTTGTGGATTTTTTTTTTTTTTTTCAGATTTAGTCATCAAAATTCAAATGATACGAAGAGTCTTTAGACAACCATTAAAAAAAATCTTGGGGTCCTTAAACACTAAATTTTAAAACATCTCTGAACTTAAGTGTGAGAAGGACCAACTACCTGACCAGCATCACCATCCCTAAGGCACAGTCAGGACAAAAAGTTGATATTTTATTTGACCATGACACATATTGATGGTTAACTATTTTATCTGCAACCCCAGGTCAAATTGTTGAAAGCCTTAGCTAGGATTTCCTTTCCTTGCACTGCTTTTACAGTAGGATCTCACAGCACTTTGTATTTGAAATAATACAAAGATTAACTGTGCTAGATTTATTAATTATGCTGTCACTGAGACCTGCTGGGCTCCTATAGTCTAGCCTGCAGACTGACATGCATGAAACACAGCCCATGACATCACTGGCTACACACATTTAATCCATACTAATGTCATTCAGCTGCTTATTGATTCCACGTGGAGCAGGAAGAGCACAGATCCTAGATTCAGAAAGACTCAGGAGGTGGAGACAGCCAAAAAAGAAAAAAGAAAAACCCACAGAACCCCACAGAAATTAAACTACTGCTATAAGATACATTAATGTCCACCCTCAACAAACAAACAAACAAATAAAAAAACACTAACGATTCTGCATCACCAAATGACATAGGGACTAATTCAGTATTTGGCACTGCTGTCATCTCCAGCTGTGTGCAGTACCTACAGTGGGTGCTTTGTTTCTGTGAATCAGCTGATGATGATGTAATGTTAATGATAATCATGATAAGTAATTTGCCAAAGATGACGGTGATTATAAGGCTGAGGATTCTGCTGAGAAGCATCAATAATAATTAGTGCCTGTCGCTGTGTTGTCCTTAACACTTCCTACTGACTGATGTCAGCTCATGTATCTTCATTTATCTGGCTTTTGACATGTTTACCAACTGTAGAACTGTACATACAGTGGAGTATCAACACACTGATTGGCTGAAATTATATTTTATTTCCCCATTTTATTCACTTGTAAAAGCAAACAAATGCTGCACAATGCCTTAGCAGCAAGCAGTTTCCCTCATTTAGACCTCATCATAAAAAATGGAGAGGTGCTGGGGTGTAAGCCGTGGGTTGCATGTAACCAATTTGTAAGGGAAACCTTTCCGGACATGGAGTGTCCTGTCCAGCCAGTGAATGATCAGGTAGTGAGCAACGTGAAATCAAACCTGAAAACCCTGTTGACTCACTTGCCTTTACATGCAGCGCAACCGCACGCCTCAATCACCATATACTCTGAGAGATCAGAGTTCCTCTTAGAGGAACCAAGATTTGTTTATGTGGAAAAACTGTCTTTTAAAGAAACAAGTCTTTGATTCTTTTGAGAGCAAGAAGTGGTTAGAAGGTCGAATCTGAGTATAAATTTTCTGGAGAACACAGCCTCCTCTTTAGTTGTGATTTATTTGATACAAGGCTATTGAACACTCTTGTTAATAACTCTTCTTTTGTAAACTAAAATGCTAAAATGGTGTCAGAACTTGGCAAGTTAAGTGATCAAAAAGCAACACGATTATGAGGAAAGAGTCAGGGGAAAAATAAATGCTTGGCGACAGGGTCACTAGGATTCAAGCCCCAGTTGGAACATTGGCCAAACTTTTGGGTTCTGTTTTCATGTCTATTTCATCCTTGACTTCGCCAGTTTGGTATCTTGGTGATTTGCCATGAGCCACAGTGGGAGGAGACGTGCAGCAGAGTGAATGGGAATGTTCTTCCACTGGTGTTGAGAATGAGAGTGATTCATGTGGTCCACAGCCGACCTGCTCGGATAAGGCTAACTGCTGGGCAGACTTTAGTTCTCTAGTATTGGAACCATTCATATTAAGCTTCCCACTTCTGTTTCAAGTTTTTCAACCACCTGACATGTAATCATGTAGGCAAAAAGTTCTGTTATGGCACTGATGCCAGCCAGAGTAGATGGAGCTCCTCAGCTCCGTAATCCACAACAGTTAGCATGTAGCCTATAGTCAAAGCCTTTCTTTCAGTCTGGTGACTCTCTTTACAGCCATCAGAAGGCAGCAGGTATCTTTTCCATCTGCAGTGTCTAACAGGAATGATGCTTCACACTGTCAAGCCACAATTATTTACGGCAGATCTGCTGGTTATATTTTGTGCAACCATCACCAGACTGTCGCAAAATAACCACAGCAAATCTAAACCCATGTTCTCATCAAACATGATTTTGATGAAATGTTATACAGTTCCTACTGCAAATCAGCAGCCGTGTTGGATACTGGCATGTGACATGTGGCTGTTACAAGCGACATAATGTGATAGTGATCGTTCAGGTACAATTTTACAAACAAAACACGTGGTTGTGCACATGGTGATGAATCATTGTGATTACAAGTAAAACCATGCACTATTACACAGATTTGATCTCCAGTATGTCTGGAGTGAATTTAAGTGAATTCAACTTAAAAGATATTATAACATAATCTCATGTTGGCAGTGTATCTGAGCTGCTGTCTTCATATTTGAAACTCTGTAGGCCTCAGACGACAGTAAGTTTCCTGGAAAACTGGGAAAGCACTCTGCATCCTAAACTGTCAGGGCTTCATGATGGGGAAAGGGGCTATCTGCTATGTTTAAAAGAGATGAAAGTAAAAAATATGATTGGCCATGATTGTCACAGTCTCTAACAGGAACACCTGTAATGTATGATAATATATTCTTTCTGATCCCACCCTGTATCCAGGTGCACCACAGGTGCACCAGGCAAGCCTGACCACAAAAATGCTGGAACGCGCTTGGCATTAACTTATAATCACTTCCTTCCATCACTGCACACATTGATAAGAGAATATGTGTTTTTATTAATATTTAACAACAAGGTCATAAAAAGTGTGTTCCAGTTTTATTTTTCGTTTATTTTTCTGTCTTTCTTTATTTTTTGCGTGGGTTTTGCTAATTAGCTAACAAACAGGAGAACAGGCTTGCTAGCTCTCTGCCAGACTGCCAGTAATTTCTTCTTCTTCTGTGGACTGTGACAGCTAACCTTAAGCTTTCATTGTTCTTCTTCATTAGCAGTAAAGTTTTTTTACATGAAAATTTACAGTGCAAACATTTACAGTGAAAATTAGTTCAGTTTTAACTTTCATGGAGTGCTAAATCCTGATAGCACCAGAAATAAAAACATGCCAATATGTCTGGCTTGTATTGTTTTTTTTTAATCTGTTGATTAAGAGAGTTTTCTTTGTAAAAGGTTGCTTTTTTAAAAAAAGTTTTAGTTTTGTGAAAAAAGGTTGCTAACAACTTTTTTGTCATATTTTTCATTAAATAAAAACATGAAATTAACACGAATATAAGTTGCCAACTAGCTAGGTACACCTGGCTAAAACTAATGCAGTCTAACACAGTTGTGTAATGAATCTGACTCAAACTGTTTTTTGAGGGGTGCTGATTCAACTGTACAGTCATTTTGGAGGCTGCAGTCTATGGTGCTGTTGAACTAATTTGTGTTATATTGATGGGTTCTATTATTTTGTTCACTCCACTGACATCGGTGAGTGGGCTAAATAATAAAAACATCTCTCTTCAATATGTGTTATTATAAAATTAGCTAAAGTCTAGCGCCTCTAGTGCGAGTATGCGTGCTAATGCAAGCAACAAGAGGCTGAGTGCAGTTCACTTAACTGCCATCAGGGTCATTAATAACAAGGGTTCTGTTTGTCTGTTCTGTTTTGCTAGCCGTGTCACTTCTTTGTTGAGGTCGGTAGTCCATCATGGAGTCTCCCAGGAATTATACGCTAGGTAACTTATGGCACCTGATGGAGCAGTCACTCAGCACAGTGTGTTAATAGAACACATTCAGGTGAACTGAAAATGTGAAAAGACGAAGTACTTCTTTTTTTTTTTTTTGGTTTGCAAACTGATTTCAAACAGATCTTGCTCTTCATGGAGTCACACTGTTGGAATGTGTCTTCAGTCTATCTATTTTTAAAAATAAAATAATAGGAACAAATAAGACTGAAGGGACAAAGCAGCATTTGAATTCAGACATCTCTTGAATTTATATTTGTCATTTCATCAAGTGTAGTTATAATAATCACAGTCTCTTTGTGTTATAGGGAACTGAGACAGTAACATAAACAGAGACCTTTAGAAAGCCGAGCGAGCAGCATCATGGAGGGAACCTCAGCGCTAACTGGTCTCGATAAAATGGTGAGAGCATGCTGCGTTCTCATTGGCCTGCTCTGAAGTGACTCCTGAGACTTTAAAACAATGATGCGAAAATCAAACCTACAGGTACATTAGCCAGGATAAAATAATCGAACATGGCTGCTCATTGCACTCCGGCGTGTGTTCACACTGTGTGTTCCAGTTTGTAGGATATGGTATAGTTTTTCTTTTAATGGTGAGGAGAGTCTTTGTGGAGTACACTGTTCAAAGGGAACTTTCAGTAAATGTGTCAGTGTAGTTTAGTGTGTGTGTGTAAAGATTTAAGTATGTTGCAGAATGAGCATTGTACAGGAGCTGTGAAGGTATTTTCTACCAAATTTTTCATTTTTTTCCCTTCTCGCTCAGAAATGAACCTGTCATTTGGTTTAAGTCTAAACAATGTTTAAATTACAGGAAGTTAGTGATACTAACGTTAATTAATGAAACGTTAACATTATATTTGTTTTTCAGTTTCATGTCATTTGTTTAAATGTGAAACGTGTTCATTGCAAGTAGTCGTAAGTAGAGTAAATGTGATGCAACACACAAAAAGAGGTAAAAAAAACTGATTTGCACAATTTTTACAATTGTTGCAACTAATTAAGTCTCATGTAATTCCTATGCTGACTTCATTTTTTTTTCATGAAGACATCACTCAATATTTAGTCTTGCAGTTGCTCAAAATACCATGTTCACACACACACACAAAAAAAAGCTTTTTTCGGAAAATGCTGCCTAATTATTTGGAGTAATATCTAAGTAACTTGTTTTACAGTGTGTAACAATACTCCCAAAAATGACTTCCTGTACGAGAGATGATTACATGCTTTTGTTTGTAACATTACACTGACATATCTGCAATAATAGAGGCATGTGTCCCTAATTCAAGAAATAAAATGGTAAGAATAATATTACAACATCACACAAATGCCTGTTTGAGGTGTGCAGCCAATAGCGCGGCTCACTCCTGTCAATGAGCCATCAGAAGGTAGCTAGGCTTGTGAAAGGACAAAAGATACCCGCCTTTTGCCCACAAGCCAGAGTTTTTTATCCTCCTTCCTGATGGAAACCAGTCACATTCAGTGATAACAATAGGCCAGGTCACCGGATCTGTGGGGTTCCTCTGAACTTGAAAATGTATTCCTGACAACAGCTTCCTTTCTGACAAATGTTGCAGAGTTGCTGCCTATGTGCAGTGGTGTCCCATGCTTTTTTCAGAAAATGCACAGAAAATACCATTTAACTCCTGATTCGCTTTCTTCCGTATAACTTCTGTCATTTCGACTTTGACGATATAGGTTATTGATTCTCTAGGACATTTTCTCAATGCCGTTTCTGGCTTGGTGTGTTTTTGTGGGTGTAAAGAGCAGCTGCTTGTCAGAGATGCTGGCTCCTCAGCAACGTGACACATACACTCTTTTCATGGTCAGGTGGCTCCGTTGGAAACAGGATCTCAGCCACATAAACCACAAGAGGTTTGAATTGGGACAAGATAGTTGCAAGGGAACAGAAATCAGACAGTGCATCCTGTATTCTGATACACTGCAAAAAGAGAATGTGCCTCATGCAAGAATAAAAAATGGACCCCTCCCCTGCGCTCCAAAGCCTTCTCTTCCTTTTTAAAACTAGTGAAGCATTCTTATTCTCGCCACGCTGATGCCCTGACTGCTGAGTCTGGGTAATGTCTGCTGCAGCTGATCATCTATCACTCATTGGTACTATCAGTCTGATAGTGTTCCTGACTGTACGTGGAGAACTGGATCCCTGCTCTGGGAGAGATTATTGACAGGTGACAGCTACTGTCATGTTTTAACAGAAACCATGCAGCATTTTCCACAATCTAAAAATATTCTCATGTTTAAAAAGATCTGTTAAATCATATTACTGATTTTTTTTTTGTTTTTGTTTTTTGTCTTTTTTGTATGATACTAATGAAAAAAAAGAAAACACTGTGGTTGTGTCTGAATTTTTTCTTGCACTTTCCACTGCATTAATGTGAGTGTCTGAATTCACAGTGTGAAATTTATTTACTATATTTACTAAAGCCTACAATGCAGCATTTCAGATTTCAGACACACATGTCAAGCAAAGCTCAAGTATTTTTATGGGCAATAGTTTTGTCTCATGTTTTAGAAAACACTCTTGATATTTTACAATTTACCCATTTAGACATTATTGTAGTGTTGCCTTTTTACTGAAGCCTTCACAAAACTTGATTGACCTGTATCAGCTGACAGTAAAATAGTTCATTTTCTATGTTTCTGTTTAGTACTAATGTTAATGTTTGGCTTAAATAAAAAAATACTAAGAGTTTATGTCAGACTGAATATTTTACACACTGTTTTTTAATCATATAACAAAATGATTGATTTGAGTTGTACATTCTTTGCATGTGGCTTGACTTGTGTGGTTCTGTTAATTCTGAATAAACTATTGTCAAATATTTCTTCCTTTATGTATTTTTGTTGATCAGTAGGTTTTTCTGTACATGTGCTGGATAAACACGTTTTACACCACAGGATTCCTTCTTTCACTTTCTGCCTTAATCCACTCGAGATGAATCAAAAGTCGTTTCACGTGCACTTTGTGATGCATGAGTATAGTTTGCTTTCAGGTGCAGATGATTGTGATCCTGACTGTTAGTTAATTTCAAATACAAACATTACTGTTATGTTAACAAAACTATATTAACACAACTGAACACAACTCAATTAATGAATAATAAAACATCAGTAGAATATGTGCTTCAATCAGTTAACAGTGCTCACTACAACACAACACAATAAACATAAGCAACGTATTCCATTATACTTACATGCACGCTTTATGTCATTGTTCCCTTAAAGGTGAAACAATCATATATATGTAAATTTACAAGCATAGAATATAGATGGCAAATGTCCATTTGTATAAGCTTCCTTTTTTTGTGACAGGTTGAACTGCACAGCGACAGTCCTGACCAGAATGATTCTCTGTGCTTCACATTCAGCAGTTCCACAAGTGACAGACATATGAAGGAAACTCTCACACTTCAGTGTGTATCTGAAGCACAGCTCTGACAGATCACAGAACAACTCAAATATTCCAAATATTAAATACAAATATAATTTATCTCTCTTCCAATCTACAACAAACATTAACCCAGCTGATGGAGGAAAATGCACAGAGTTCTAGGCTCATCATCTCACATGTTCCCACAGACACGGGAATTCCTACCCTCATCCAAAAAAGGTAAATCAGCTTGGCTTACCTTCAGCAACACACACGTATGTTTTGTAAGTTGAGTGGTTGGAGGCGCACGCTTGCCTGGAAGGTGCTAAATGGGGGGGGGGGGGGGGGGGAACAAAAAGCCCCTTGGAACCCAACAAACGTCCCCCCCCCCCCACACCCCCCCTTTCCCAAAAAACCTTTCCTCAAACCCCCAGGGAAAAACC
>JBBMJY010000024.1:25448604-25467969 GCA_037833715.1 Toxotes lorentzi
CCCCCCCCCCCCCCCCCCCCCCCCCCCCCCCCCCCCCCCCCCCCCCCCCCCCCTCCTCCCCCCCCCTCTTCACCAAAAAACTCATTTAAAATCACCAGACGTCCCCCCACCCCCACACCCCCCTTTTATCAAAGAATCTTTCATAAACACATTAGGGACGAATCGCCCACCTGCATGATGTTTTCCCCTCCTACTTTGCCTTCCATTTTTCCAGCCTACTGCCCAGGACAAAGCAAAAGGTGCACCTCTAAGGTGTCCTCTCAGTGGAGAGGTCTTTCCTTCTTTATTTCAAACAGACGAGCCCTTCTCTCCCCTCACACCGAATGCAATGCAGTGGGGCCCAGCTTTATTTCCCTCCGTGGGGAAAAACCTGAGCAGGGGACAACAGAAAGTGGCTTTAGAATACAGGTCTGAAAGAGGGCAGCTGTAGTCTGAATGAGAGTCTATGTGCTTTTGTGTTTTAAATGAGTATTGTCTGTCACTCAGCACAGGGCATGGATTCTGGGGCAGCCATAGGGGGAATATCTTAAATTAAATGTTAAACTAGTGTTCCTCCATCATTTATACATGGAGTACATAGAATACACCAGCACAGAGGTCACATACTGGAAAAAGGCAATTCTCAATACCTGTCAATAATCGTAATCAGCAGTGTTATTGACATGCGATTGCTTTTGTATTCAGATATCTAGGTAACATCATTGATTTCTCAGTAAAAACTGAAATAATAGCATGATAAGTGTTCACAGTGAAACAAAAAGGAGATTTTTTTTCATGATTCAGTAAATTTGCTGCCTTTCATAGTTGTCCCGCGTGCTGTACACAGGCCCTCTGTCCAGGTGAAGGGAAGCGAGGAAGGTGCTTTTCTTTGTCACCCCGTCTTCACCACCTTGTCCTGCATTGCTCCCCCCTCCCTGAAAACATAATGAGATTTTCAAGTGTACCGCCACCTGGTATATCCACTTTCTTTTCTGCACTCCATCCACCCTCTCCACACCAGCTTTGGCTGCCAAAGCAGCGGTGAAAAGAGCGGTTCGCCTGCCCCCAGATAAAGATGCACTCGGTGAGCAGAAATCTAACCTGATTCGTGAAGTGGAGCGGAGAAACAATGAGGAGCGTTGCATCCACCACGAACTGAAGGGCTCACACAAAAGAGGGGGAATTCTGGTGATGACACAGTTCAGGGGAAATCTTCTCCACACAGGAAGAATTTAGTCCAGAGGAACATCACATCCTCTGCACTGCTGTTATGTTTCTTACCAGTAAGTGTAAAATCATTACACACTGTGTTCACTTCGTTTCTGGTTATTTCTGGTTTGTGTTGCCTTCTGTCAAACTTGTTATAACTCCTTTTATCTCCTGTAGTTACCATGGTCACTTTCAAAGCACAAAATGTGAGGATCCTCGCCCTCTTGAGGCAACAACACATCAAGAATCACCTGAGGTCTAGAAAACTAGTTAACATTGCAGGAAATGTTACTTCCAGACCTGGACCTTCCAGAGTTCTCTGCTCTTTTTCATTCATTATAGTTTCATTTGCAGAAATTAGGGGAAATTAGAGGGACTACTTTAAACATTTTGAAAAGCTCCAAGTTGTAAACTTGAATAACAACTGAGAACCTCTGGGTTCTTAACTGTGTACAGTCAACATGACAATACAGTCTCACTGTTCCTCCACTGATAAATGCAGTCTTGCTGAAGTATATCTATTAAAGGCCAAAGCATATTTGTGATTATTATTGCCAGTTGCGAGTTCCATCACACCATGGCCATAGAGATATGTATTATTTCTTGATGTAGACATATTATTTTCAGATACGCTCAGGACTCTCATGTAATGTCCTCATCACCTTTCTAAATGAGTCCTTCTAGGTGGCGGCCTGTTGCTTTCAGTCTAGCACAGCAGTACAGTATCCTCATGTTGCCCTGACACTTGCCGTCTTAATGCCAGAGCCTGTCGCTAACCCTGAGGTGTCAGTTTAAACTTTTTTGCTCTGTTGATCAGGGCTCTTTCCTATACACAGTGTCCACTTTTGTCTGTGGCTCGGAAGGTGAAAGAACGCACTGAAGGAAGTGCACTAGCACTAGATTTCATGGCCGTGGGGGGTGTGATGGTGGGGGGTTGGTTGGGGGAAATTATGAGCAGACCCACGGAGTCAATCCCTGTGCTCCTCTCCATCGTCACCTCTCCTGACCGCCGCTGAAAGACGCCTCAGACTTTTGTCACCAGCAGGTTATTGTATTTCTAATTAAGCCAGGTTAATCTCTCCAGCTTTGTACCATTGGCAAAGTGATATGGGTGCGTCACCATGGAAAAAGAACAGTTACTGGACAAACCTGGACCCTCCTGAACCAGGACTGTATGACACAACATGGAATACTTTTACTGTAGCAGTCACAGAACAGAAATACCTAAAATATGGAGGATTTTATACCTTTAATATCAAGTCGACATCATGCGTCATGGTTGGCACCTTAACCTCGAGGCTGTCAATTTGCAGTTTAAATCTGACAAAACTTCCTTGGTTTTTTTTTTTAACGGATCCTGCAAATGCAAACAAGGCAGAGCACGCTATCAAACTGATGGAGGATTAAAGGAGAGATAAAACTGTGAGACGGCAACATCTGTCGGACAAAGAACAGATACATGTTATATTACTGATATTTCTGATTATTTTACAGGACTTATTTGATTTGTAAATATAAAAAAATAGGTTATTTATAACAAACCACAAAATGGTCCTTTGAAAACCCACCTGGTTATCGGTACAAGAAAATGCGAGGGTATTATTTAACATTTCTGGTGTCCCTCGCTGTGTGCCTGGTCAGCACTGTGTTACTTTCAGTCATCTCAAATGCCAAACAGTGACAGCACTCATGTTTGTTCGTGCTGGCTTGGGTGTGTCCCGCAGCCTAACCGAGGCCAAAGCCGTCCACCCCACATGTGGAGCTCAGACACTTTTACAGAGTGGCCCAATGTTTGGGGACTTCTCTCTTCCCTCCGATCAGATTTCAGGCCAGAATAAAAAGAGTCTCAACACTTTTGTCAGTGGAATGAAAGACTCTCATCTCTCTCTGGGTCATTGTGGACAGAGGCCAGCGCCACTGTACATCCGACCTATTTACCTGACTCAGCAGCAGACTTCCACAGTCCAAACAACACAAAGGAGCCATCTGTAAAACAAATATTGCAGCGAGCTGGCACCAGCTTTACAGCCTTTATGCTCTGCTTGGTATCACGTTGATACTGTTGACGACTAAGACTATTGCTGAAGTTCAATTCATTTGGGATTAAAAAAAAACTTCATTGTAATGGATGGATGGACACTTATACAGTCATCTTTTAAAATACTGTTTGCTAAGAACAGAATTACAGGGTAATTCTAGTAAGTTACAACCTGGGTCTTATTTTCGTGATTGTGATTATGATTCCTATCACTGGGAAATTACACCGTACTCACCCAGTTAATAGCTAAGATCAGGAAACATGGTGAGATCACTAAAAAGAGGTCAGATGGGTCAAGAAACACAAGCTGTCCTGAGTTTGAGAAAATAATATTAATTCTAGGTCCATCTTTTTCCAGAGCTTTTAGCCTCATCTCTGACAAATCTCTGCTTTCATCCCCAGCTCTGATAAAAAAATAAATAGTATGAGGATAATGACTTTCTCAAATTCCCATTCCTACAACCAAATACAGCATGAAAATAAGAATAAAGAAAACAGGGTCAATTCTAAATTGTTCCAACAATCAGGGATTTCTCTTGATTTCAGTTTTTCTCTAATATTTTCATCTTATTAGCATTAAGACCAGAGAAAGGAATATGTTACTCAGAACATATGGCTTTATTTAATCTATGTCACATGTCTGCTTCCTGTGACACTTTGCTTGCACAAAGTGAAACTGAAATAATAGCATGATGACTGTACCATCAGATGGAAATATTCTAAATATCTTTTTCTATAATAAAATCCAGCCTGACATACCTTTGGATCTATGGATCTCCACCAGAAACTGGCCAGTGCTGAAGTATAACTTAGCCAACAGTAATAACTTGGAGTTAAAGAAATGAAACAGAAACACATGAATCCATATGTGTGTAAATTCTGTTGGACGACAGTGATGCCTGATGTGAGGTTTAATTTAATTAGGGAGAAGTACAAGACAGTAAAACACAGTAAAGCCTGCTGGTGACTGACAGCTGCAGACAGTGGGCAGCAGGAGACTCTTGATGTACACGGCAGAGCCTGGGACTTCCTCATCCCCCATCCAAATCAAGTGCTGCAGTCCTGTGAGCCACAACCTGCTGCCTCTTGCTGAGAGTGATTGGTGCCATTGATAGGCCAATTAGACGCTACCGAGCACTTTGCCAGGTATCACCTGCCAGCCTCGCCACTTCACCCCTCACAACCCCACTGGTACACAAACTCTCTCTCTATACGTTTCTCTGTCTCTCTCTCTCCCTCTCCACTGTTCTCTCCCTGTCATCCTCCTCCCTGATGGAGCTGGACATGAGACGTGTCAACTGCGCTGCAACTGTTTCTGGCCCTGGCAACAGGTCACACATTAAAGGCTAATAATCCCCTGTATGATCTAGGGGCCACTGCCCCCCCCCCCCTTCCCTCAATCACTCAGCCCCATCTGACCCCCCACTCTCCCAAACTGCCAAGGATACTAAGGGTCTCAGTGTAAAATCAAAATTATGCCTACTTCCTTCTTTAATATGTTGTCTTTCTTTTGGTAAAACTAATTGGAGTTAAATTACTAATGGGACTTATCAAAGACAACAACAATAACGCTATACCTAATAATACCTAATATTAATAATTAATAACAGAAGTAGCTGATTTTAACTATAAATGTCAGTCTCACAAATGTGTGGATACCCACATATGTTAGAGCCATTTTTTAAAATTCCAAGACAACCAGCATAAAATCTGCTGTGTGTGAGAGACAGCAGATGAGAGACAGCAGAGGAAAACGCATTAAAAGCCAAAGCTTCTTAGCAACAACAAAGATTTGTCAGAGTCTGGAACCCAGTGAAGGTGAGGAATAACAAGCGTGGTTATCAGCCTCAGTTCTGCCAAAACAAAGGAGAGGAAAAAGCTCCCACTTCACTGTGCAACTCAAAGTAACAGCAAAAAATGACTTCAGTCAGATGAAACAAAACTTCAGACGCTAATAATAATAAAAATAATAGAACGTTTATAAATTATTGTTATACCACTGTTATACTGCTAAACATATACATAGAAAACATATATGGGTCTGATGTTTGGGTGTCCATATAGTTTTGGTCATAGAGTGTAGACTGTTTTGTGACCATGCATTGGATGCACAGTTCAGAAGCCATACTGTCACATGAGTAAACGCTGTGGTCCGAGGTGGAGGTTGTCTTAGGGGATTTAAGTCTAATTTTTCCTGGGGCCCTTGAAGGTCTGGGGGCCAGCCCTGCTCCCTGACTGCAGTGCTCCTTTCCCCTGTCTCCTCTTAATCTGCAGCTTTTTGCAGCCAAAACCCTTATCCCTGTATAATCTATTGAATAAAGTTGTTTAGCTCGCAGCCTTCATCCATCCCTCTTTTTAATCAAGCTAATGGAGACAGCATATATTGTATTGATTCCTCTCTCAGCGGTTTTCACAATGAATCGAAAGCCGTTCCAAGCAGAACAGCCGCCCCACATCTCTTATTCTTCCTTTCTTCCCCCTCCGTCCGCCCTGTCCGTCTCATGATGTTTGAATGAGTACAGAGAGAAAAAGTAAACATCTATCACACTTGCATTTTTGCTGCTCAACTTCACACAGATCTCACACCCTGCTTGACTGATGTGTGACCTCTGAGTGGCTGAGCTCTTGACCTGTGAAGAGAAGGCTTATATCTTCCCCCCTGTTAATCTGGAGAGTCGGCTGCAGCCGGCATGAGGGCGGCAGGGGCCAATTCAAAACTCCTGTAACAAATCAGATGGCACCCAGCCAAGTGTCATAAGAAACAGACAGGTAATGACAGTTCACTTACCCCCTATGTAAGAATCAATTCTCCCACAATGCACCTGTCATAGAGCCCTCAGTAAGCTGAAGCCATTTCTTCCTACAGTCTGACACAGTAATTGCATGTTAAATTTTTTTTTTTTTTTTGCGAGCTGCTTTTGGAGGAATTGTGATGAATCATGCTGCCAAACTTTTTTTCACTACATAAAATAAGATCCCAACAATATAATAATAAATGAGCCCATCCACATTTAAATAATGATGCCATGGATGGGAAAGGCTGTGCACTGCGTTCTATGAAACAGACTGAAATCAAACCATATCAATTCATATTCACTGCCACAGGGACAGTCAGTCAGAATCAGCTCATACTGACACTGGACATGTTTTGTTTCATAGCAGAAAATACCCGAGATAGTTCTCGGGAAGGCAGAGGCCTTTGATGGTAGTAGATTTTTATTTCATACTTTCCACACCAATGATTTATATTACAAAACAACCATTAGATTGTTGAGGTAAAAACAATGTTTGTATTAAAATATGACCTGCTGGAACATAGGAACATGTGAAGTATAAATAAAGTTTAAATGTTATTCATGGAATCTATTAGTAAAAATCTCATTAAAGTCATGAACGTAGGGTCTTCGGAAGAAAAAAGCTTAATATAGTGGTGAAAACATGGCACATATATTTTTTTAGAAAATAAAGATATTGTGCTTTAGTGCATGTTAATTTAGCACACATCAGTTAATATACAGCAAGACTGGAGCTCTAAGGGCCAATGGAGGTCTGGGGGCCCCAGAGCAGTAGCTCAATTTGCCCCAGTGGTCCCCTACAAATGCACCATTTCCTCCTGTTTGAGTAATGTTTGAAATGACTGATCCTTTTATAAAAATGAAACTCTATATTTGTGAGTTTTTTGTTTGTTTGTTTGTTTGTTTGTTTGTTTGTTTGTTTGTTTGTGTGTTTTTTCAGACAGGGTAGGGAAGTCCGAAAGCACTGAGATCTTGTTAGCTGGGTCTTTTCATGGGATTAGCTGATAAGAAAAATACAAATCAACCCCAGCCACATCCTTTAAGATGAGGCGTGTGCATTACGTCAGTCAGAAGAAGACCATGTGATGTTTGTTTTCAAAACGAGAAATCAAGAAGTCCACATGACCAACAAAAAAATTTGAATAACCAACAAATTGTACAGGGAATGATGAACAAAAATGCGCCATGTACAGTATTATTGTTATTTAAAATGGTTTTGTCCATTTAAAAAGGAAAAAAGAAAAAGGTCAGTGGTCATTATTCTCATGGTGCTAAATGCTGTCAGAGACATTTCTCTCCCAGTCCCTTTATCACCTGCCTGTATTACTACGTGTTTGCTTTGCAGGCATACTGCAGCATACTTTCTTGGACTTAAGGTTATGTTGGAAATGATATATGTAAGTCAGTCTCTCTGAGTTACTTTCCTTAAAGACTGATAATGATTCTTGGCCTCTATTATCATTTAAGAGAGATCAAAGAGCAAAATTAGTCCCATTTTTCCCCTTAAAGTGACATAAGTGTTGACCTGGGAGAATCCCCGCCAGGCCTGCCAGAAATCATCAGGGAAGTAATGTTCAATTATGCGCACCATTCGTTGTATTCCACTGGGCCAAATTAGAGTGGGAGGTTAAGGCGAAGAGAGAGGGTATCCCCATCACTTTGGTATCACTGTCCTAAAAGGCATTGACCTCTCACTCAGATCAGTGCAAAGAAACACATTCAGTGTCAAAACCAATCTCAGCATGAAATATTTTGCTATGTATTAGCTTTTTCAATATCTAATAGCACCCTCCAAAGACCACCCAAAGCCACTTCACTGTAATATGAATGCAAGTTTCTATAAAACTAAAGCAAAAGCCTTTCTGAATTAACATTATTGACTGAGGTGCAATTAAGTGCTTGTGTAATGGTTAATGGAAGGTTAATGTTTAAGTCTCAAGATAAGGTGTGAGGCTTAAAACACATTTATTGATTCCATAGCTCAGTGGGTGATTTCAGACATGATTAGACAAATGCTTTTGTACACATTTTCTCTAATATATTCCCGTTTGGCTGATGGCATTTTGTGTGCATTTGCCAGCAAGTCCAGTGTGTGGTTTCACAGCAGTCTTGATGGAAATAAAACTGAAACAAAATATAATTAACTGGACAGTGACGTAAAGATGGCAAAGAATTTCTCAAATTCAAAATATGATTCCAAGTACAACCTATGACCTCTGACTATGCTGCTCATATGGAATAATTTGTGAGGTTAGGTATGGTTAAGGAAAGATAATGATCATGATTAAATGTCAGCAAGTGTTTTTCCTGCTGCATTGCTGTTGGCTGTGTTTATAACCCATGCAACTCTGCATATTTGATTCCATGTTTGCATCAACAAACAATGTTTCTGAATGTCTAAATGTCATTGTAAGTTCAGTCTGAATGCACTTTAAGACAGGCTGGGAACTCTGGGCACCAGTGACAACCCTACGTCACACTCTTACTCGCCCACTGCACTAAGTGACAGTGTTTCTACATCCACAGGTAGACAATGAAAAATGTATGGTGGCCCATATAGGTTTCATCTCCATGAGACACGGCACTGCACTGCACATAACAGGCCTGGTTGCCATTGACTAGAGTGAACTGCTGCAGCTAAACCAAGCAAAAAAAAAAAAAAAAGTTTAGACAAGGTCCTTCAAGCACTGAGTCACTTTCAAGGGCACTTTGACAAAGCTTCTCCTTTGAAAATCCCTTTCTTTCGTCTCACATCTGAGAGCATCATTGTCAATGTTACAGATGGCGCAAAGGTGAAAAGGCATTCAAAACCTTTCAGGATTACCTTGGTTGTCCAGGAGAGTTTCTCCGTTGCCTTTTTTAAGACGCAAAGTGAACCTCGGAGGCGCAAAATTGATTTAGAGTGAGAGCATCATATTGAGTTGAAATATAATAGGTGTCTGAATGCTGCTTTAGGGTGGAGAATTGAATGAGAGAGAATGAGATAACGTTTCCCCAATTCAGATAGCTCTGACTGAAGAGAGAAATCCTTCAAGAAGTCTCACATGATTATTGTGGCGCGAGGAATACAAACTCTGATGTTACACATCTTGTAGCTTGTACATTTGTGCTTCAAAAACTGGAGGGGTTGTGTAAGATCCATTGATGATATCAAAAGAGCACCCACTGTTGAGAGCATCTATTCTGAACCCAGAGCTAAGGTGGACAAAAAGCAGTGGCATCAATTCAGCAAGATTAAAAGAAAACCTACTGTACTATTGAGTGCATCAATTCTGGAGTACAAAAGAGGTAGGTAAGTGTCGAGATGAGGAGAGGGCTGGCTCTAGTCTCTACATAACCTCTTGCCCCGACACAAAGCAGTGGTTTGAACCTCTCAGAGCAGCCGCATACATACAGATAGGCTTGTCTGCATATTAATTCCAGGGAGATACAATTTGAAGCACTAAAACCCTCAATGTCACATGCAAATCATGTCTCTGTTTAATTCCACGGACACAAACTGTCAAATACTGCAGTGATCAGGCTGCAGGAAGCGTGACAGCAGTACTGATTAAAAAGAGCACAGGGTAAAGATGCTGTGAGACACACACACACACACAAAATACAGTCACAATCCTATACCCAGCATTTCACAAATCCTTTTCCCGTCCCTTCAAACATGGTGTTTGATTAAAAAAGATTGCACCTTGTGTCTGATTGAGATGTAGCAGGCAGCCTTAAATGACATTCTTCAGCTCCAGCATGCAAGCAGAGTGTAATTGTGGTCTCTTCCTGCGCTCTGAATGACATGTTTTAATATAGTCCTCTCAAGCAAGTGAGGGAGGAGATAAATTGAGCTTGGTGTCGGGAGCCATGGACTTTACTGCTGCATTTTCCCAACAAATTAATTAAGTTAATTTTTCTCCAGAAGGTAGAGGAAATGGGAAAGGTAGGGACAGGGAGGAAATATGTTCATTCAATGTCATCTCAAGAGCACTAATTCTTCCCAGCTTGGAAACTGGCTTCAACATCCATGTTTTCTTAAACTGCGTCATAGGAGGGATTCAAGGAAAGGATGCGAGGAGAGAGGGCACAACAAGGAAGCATGTCCTTTCCTCACCTCTGAAGTGACTTCTGATGATTTTGTCCTTAATGAACAAACATGTGCACAGACCAGTCAGATTAGCTGTACTCATGAACCATTTCTACATCTATTTTTTGTAACTAATAATTATTTACATCTGTATTTACATTATATTAATAAATCCATTATTTAATAGCTTTATTTAGCATTATTTAAAATGACTGGAGTGTTTATAATGTTTTGTAGAAATGATTCATTAGCCAGAATGTTTCAGAGGAAGTGGGAATTATGGAAATAATAATCACGTTAACCAACGCACAAGAATTTTCAGCCTCACACGCGATTGAATGGAAATTATTTTAATGAAAATAAAAACGTGTTTAGTGTTGAAAGACTTCAGACGCTCCTCCACTCTCTGACTGTGAGATTATTCATCATACATCTGAAGAGAAATAGTAACTTTAGTTACTGGTGTCTAGTTCTTTTCTTACTCAGACGTTTTTCAACTGGATGGTGAAAACACAAAATTGAATTCAGTTGATTTTGTTATTTGTCCTCTTCAGTATAAAACTGCAGTGGTGCTGTGAGGTAGTACCAGATGAGTCTGATCAGCTGCAGCATCCAGTCACTAAAAGATTTCCAAGACGACGGTGTGAGGGACCGGTAAAAGACTTCCACAAAGGAGGATCTGGTGCATCGTGGTGCATGTCTCCTCAGGGATCCCTCCGTGCTCCTCAGAGCAGAAATAACATTAGGAACTATTTCCAGGTCAAGAGATCAGATAATGTCCATGAGAGACTGTGTTTATATTCAAATAATCTGCTACAGAAAATGTTTTGTTGGGAATGTTAATTAGGGAAATCTGACTCACTGACGTTCACAGAGAACGTGTTTGTTTTTCTGTAGTTTGTTTGCCAGTAGTTCATCTTGAAGCCCACTATTCATTTGTAGTTTCTATTATGAAACTTTTTTTATGGTTATGTTTGGATTCAGCTCTTGGTTCAGGTTTGAGAAAGATGCTGGTTTAATACAGAAAAAAAGTTCACAGTGACTTCAAACACTAAAGCTTGTTTACATTTAACAAGAACCACCATCTTTCCCTAACCAAAGCAGTTCATTGCCTGAAGCTAACCACAGACAGGGCTGTGGATGTGTGAACCCCACTGTCTGGTGTGACGGCCCTGTGCTTTGTACGTTTGCCACCTTAAAGGAAAAAGAAACCTTCTCCCCGAAATGTTGCCACCTCAAAAAAATAATGTAGCATAGAACAGAATTTCAAAAGGGATGGGGTTACTCTCTCTGACAGCCATTGCATGTTTGGGAGGGGCTATCTTGTTTCGTTTTGCCAGTCAGGAGTGAGAGACATTTCCTGCTCACATCCTTGAAGTAGTTGATCGAAGAAGTCCACTTTGAACTATTCTGTCACTGTAACTATTCTAGCTAAGTAATCCCACCTCAGAGATCTGATTGGCCAACTGTTTCTCCAACATGGCGAAACAGCAGCTCCGGTGAACAAACTGGAGATGTGGGCAGTGATGCTGGACCCAGACAAACCAACAGTTACAGGGACCATTTGAGGTCACACTCAAATGACATGACAGTGTGACAACAGAGCCACTTCTGCGCAACTTTTTAGTCCCCTTAAAGAGGACAGAATTCACTTTACTGGAAATGAAGACCATGTGGACCATGTGTGAACGTCCATGGAGAATGACTAGTTAACCTAGACCAGTGTGAAGACACACCACTCACCCCTGTGTTAAATTTCAAGTTCAGCTGAGCACCATGGTGGCATTAGGAGTTCCTGAGTTAATCAAGGAAGGATAACAGCTCTACTACAATTTCTTTATACTCCAACAATCCCTTACAATTTAGTATGAATATTCACTGTCCCCAAAAGAGGAGCAACAATTTGATGCTTAAAGGTCCCGTTATTTTTCATAGACAACAAATATGTCAGGCTGAATTTCTGGAGAAACACATTTTTCACTCAATGAAAAACAATAAAATCAAGATGATAAAGTGGGATATAACCAGAGCATCTGGAAAACATCAAAATTCTTGAAGAGGAAATCTGAAGGGTAACAATTATTCCAACTGATTAATGACGCTAACAGTACCAAAACCAAACTTTACAAAAATGGAATATTCGACAACTCGCTAAAAAAAGGAAGTAGTGAATTTTGAGTCAGTCAGAGAGCGGGAAAGGAAGAATAAGAGCAAGACAAAGAGAGGGAAAAAGAACATTAGAGATAAGAACATGAAAAAAAATCCACTTATTTCCCAGGGGACAAGAGAAGGATCCAGAAGTCACTATAATCACGGCAAGTTCTCTGCTAACCACAAATCACAAGCCCTCATTCATCCTTTGCTTTGGTTACTGTCCTCTGGACAATATGGTCAATCCCTCTCTGTTACATGCCGTCCCATGAATTTAGTCCCATTGTGGGGAGAGAAGCAGAACCAATCAAACCCCAGTAACCAGCAATCAGTCTGGGACCCTTGAGCCAGGGGCATCCCATGTGCCCCTGCAACCCGAAAAAAAAAACAAAAAAAAAAAAAGCGTCTGGTTAAATCAGGATCCTGAAGATTTGGCCTCTGGAGTTGGACCGTGCAGCATGACAAAATGGTAGTGGGATGCAGCCATCACAGACACCCTCCCCCCTCCAGAGGATACATTTAACTTCTGTCCCTCACACCTCAATGCTCAATCAGTTCCAGCCTTTCCCCTTTAATGCTGACACCTCACTGCCATAAGAAGCAAAACATATATATATAATGGCAGCACTGTTCATTGTAGCAGGTTTTTTTGGACTATCACACTTTCACTGAGATAGAAGAGTATGGAATGTAAATTGCACTTTTTGATGTTGGTTTTCACAACTATTTTGAAAGCTATTGATTTTATGTCCGGGACTGTGAGCTAGATGAATGCTCCTTTTCATTGATTCTTTTGATTTGAAACTAATTGCCAAAAATAGACATTTAAAGGAAGTCAACAAGAGTGGGGCACTTACAGAACATGTGATCAACTAAACCATGGGTTGCCGAGATGTAATTGCACCTAATAAATGGCTGTGAAGTGCCCAGTTTCAAGTCCTTATCACCACTATTCCTATGCTTCTACTTCAGCAATACTGCTGATCAAAACGCTTAGGAATTTTTCTTTTTCTTTCCAAGGCTCAGAAAAGTAGTAAACTGGCTCTTGCAGCCGTTAGCTGTTTCCCTCCAATCGTTGCACAAACATTTAGGGAATTTCCAAAATGCCATAAAATTAAGTGAATGAATGTGGGCTCTTCTTATAAATCTGGTTATTTTTTTATTTGATTTTTTTACTGTATTAAATGACTAGTTTTGCTCCATTTCATTATCTGCTGATAAACATTCAAAATCAAGACAAAAAGAAGCAGATGAAAATACATGGACTTTATGTATTGTTTTATATTGTTTCATTTGCATTATCAGCTGACTTCTTAATTCATTTTAGTGTAAAGGGAGTCAGGTCACACAGTCCACCAAGATTTGTGCACATTATGATGAAAAGTGTCACTCAACTAGAAGGCAAACATTCTGGAGGAAAATTTCAGTATGTTGTCAGTAATTATATGACAGAGCTTCTGTCCTTCTCCCCTGGCCACTGCAGGGGTGTCATAAATGACCAGGGGAAAATATGAAACTAAGTTGACTTGATATGATTTATGTTGGGGAAATAAACAAAAGTTTAGCTCTCTGTTACAGAGACATCACTGAAGTGTCTGAGAGCGTACTCCCTTAGCTTTGATGCTGCAAGAAGCCTCAAAGGTTAAAAGTCAGGCTTCATGTCTGAAATCAGACTATCCTTCACCCACTACAAACAGCATCCCTTATGCCTTATTCTCTGCTGCATGTACTATTGTAGCACTGTACAGTTGATGACTGTATAACCTGCAGTGTGCCTTATTCCCCACTTCTACTAGATGTGTTAGCCTCACATCCCCAGAGCTGGTGCCTGGCCCTGCCCCCCATGACAGCACTAGTAAACTCCACCCATTATCGCAAACAGTTTGGCCCCTGTATTTGGCACTAGGCTCTGCTCAGTGTAGTGCTCAGACCCCATCCTGGGTGCTGAGAATAAGCCACACCTCTGTTAATGTCTTCAGTACAAACATAAAATATACAATAATAAGTTCATAAAACCAAGTAATGATTAACATGTCCATGAAACCATGTGGTATGGTCTAAAACTCAATCAATCAAATCAAAGCAGATGCACATCAACTGGCCAAAGACTGTTGAGTGTATGTTCTATGGGCTGGAAGCATGAGAGACAATGGAAACACAGTGAATGAATGTAGGAATGAATGAATCTCCCCAAGAGAGGCTCCCACCCATCCCATGTCAGGTCTTGTTGTTGTGGCTGGTCTAGACCCTACCCCTTATTTGCATCACTAGGCCCCACTCCTAGTGATGATAAGTCGTAAGTCATGTATCTATGTAGCATGTATGTAGCTCTTGCAGTTTGCTTGGAGCTGCTGGTGCAGCTTTGTTGCAGATTCTGCAGTTTACTTGCAGCTACAGCATCAGGCTCTTGGCTTTTCTTTAGCCCCAGCTGAACGGCCAAAATGGAAGCAGGCTTATGAATGACTAAAAATCGAGCAAAATTGTTTTGTCACTGGCCCAACAATTTTTGTGGGGCCAAGCATGGTAGGTACCTTGTATGTCAAAGCTTTGATAAAAGATGTAGGACATGGAGTCAAAGTCCACTGAACCCATGTCTAAGATTTTAGATTTGGAACTACATTTCTAGCTGAAACAACGCTGGACTAGTATTACGTTAAAAAAAAAGTACAGAAGAAAATAGAAGCTCAGAATAATAAAGATAATCGTCAATCACAATGTGATTAAATGGATGCAGTCTTTTGTAGTCTGATTCATGTTTAGTGCATTTGTTGTAAAGCAGCACCAGAACATTCATTTACATTATGTTTTTGGCAGATGTAAAGAGTGTAACAGATAACTGCTTTCAGATCATATCATCGATAAAATCCCAGTAATACTCATGTGAAAAAGTGTTCAGACGAAACAGGGAAGAATAATAAAGATTTAGATCTGAGTGTAATAGTGTGCTTTGCAGATTTGAGAACACCACAATTGCAAATTCTCGCAATGAGGCTCAAAAAAAAAAAACTACAATAGACATCCATTTGCCAGTGATATCTAACAGTATATACTTACAGCTGCACCTCTTAAATCCTTTATGGCGTTTTTCATGCTGATCTGCATTATACATCTGAATCATTACTGTCAGCACTGTGTCTCTGGTGGCTCTATCCCAGGGATGACAAAATGCTTGATATTTTCTACCTAAAATATGCACAGCAGTCTATTTTTCCCCGTGTGCTTCAGTGATTACAAGCCTACCTTCAAGACTAGACTCTGAGGAATAAGCCAAAATTAGCTGAAGTGCTTTTAATTTTGCAATTACCATACTCCCATATGAATGAGATGACATAATTGCAGTCTCCTCATGACATTCATCACTTAGCGGCAAGAGTGAAGATGTCATGTTTGTCACATAATTATCTATTCCGGCATTACTGTCTGGGATAATTAATAATTACCCATCATGTCTTACTGTATACACTGGAATCTGCTGGGGACTTGTAAAGCGCTGTGCACTTACCTGCTCACGCCGTCCCGTTTTGAGGGGAATTACTCGGTCTTGCACTTTTCTGCGTTTCACAGGCCTGCCTGTGCCATTACCGCCATAATTGCAGTAATGGCTGGTGAGATTTGGTCACATCATGAACACACAGTCTTTTGGCTTCTGAGTGACATGGGGCAAATACATGTACAGCATGTTACCTCACCTGGTGTCTCACACCTTTCAGCCTCAGAGGGACATTTTATCACAGAAAAAAAAAACAAAAAAACATTTATTATCAAGTTACATTACATTCCACATTTTTCAGAAACATTCCCATTTTTTTTTGTCTGATTTTACGTGTGTAAATTATTCTTAGAATTCAAAAACTTCACAACATCATCACACATCCTGACCTAGCAAAAGAAGGGTATTTACTGAAGTCTCTTTATTTTACTGAATGAAAGCAGCTGAACTGGGAAAAAGCTCTCCAACTCTCAGAGCAGGGCATTGTATGTTTGCCCAGAGGAGAGACAGGTACCATGAAGGATCTGGAAATCATGTCACCACTTCCTCCAGGATCTCGTGGAGTTTGGAAATAATTATTCTTACAGACAATTAAGTCGATTACGGAAAACAATTTTAGAGGTAAATTTGAGTGGCTGCTATCTAGGAAGTTAAATGTTCCTCAGAATCTTTTTGCTCTCAGATCAAGTCCAGCAAGTAGAGTTTATTCCTCTGCCAAGTACTGGTACAAAAAAAAAAAAAGTCTCCATTAAAGCAAATGTTTTGTTGGAGGTATGAGGTCAAACATGGCTCCGGTTTGGTGAGACGTTTTGAATTTGTGGAGCTTGTTGTTGATGTACATCTTGAGAGGAAATGCTACCTGAAAGGACAGTTTCAGGGCAAATTATGCACAAATAATTGTACCAATATTTGCAGAGAAGGTGTTTTTTGTTGAGGTTGTGGTTTTATATTATTATTTCAATGGAATTTGATTGGTTTATGTTCAAATTGATGATGAGTAATTAATCAGAATCACGTTTACTGCCAGGTAAGTGACAGGGTTTCACATTACTAGGAATTTGCTTTGGTGGTTTGGTGCATACATAGAAAGAACAAAAACAAACAAAACAAAGCGCTCCAGAACACCAGGGCATCCGTCTGCGGTGCCACCTTGGGATACATTACTCCACTTTGAGCATGTTTTTGCAGAAATATTGCAAGAACTGAATAAAAACAAAACAAAAAACGATATGCTCTCCCAAATCATACAGGACTTAACTGACATCCGAGACGGATTCTGTTGTTCTTAACCTTAACGAAGGAGAACCGAGAGTTGTATTTAAGTTGCTTTTAAATCACAGTGACCTAGAAATGATGTTGATAGACTACTGACTGATATAACAGTGTGTATATTGAAAAATGTATTGACTGGTGTAGATTAGTGTAGAGCTCTACCTATATAAGGTAAGTTCTTCAGGGCAGACACTGGTTTTTTTTTTTTTGTAGACTGAAATTACTGTAATTACCAATATTCTCTATATTTTCATTGCCTTTAGTTTTGGTCACTTCCAAACTGGAAAAAAAACAACTTAATGCTTAGTGTGAATTGAGTTGTAGAGTTAAAAATAATAATAAATACAACAACAACAAAAATAAAAATAATAATAATAAAACAGCATTTAGACCAACATGAGAGGCTCAAACATTCACTTCCTGCTTTTATTTTTGTTTTGTTTTCTTTTTTTTAAAGCAAGAGTCAAAGCATTTCTTCCAGTTTCGTCAGCTTCCCATGCTGTGGCTCATATTCCCAATATTTTTGTACCTTGCAGTTGATATGTTAAAAAGTAGATAATAGATATAGTGGGCTAATGGTGAGTCCTGGGGATTGTTTTTGTTTGTAATGCAACTATTAATTTGCATTTCCCATATTACTGACTGTTTGGAGAAAGCTCCTGCCAAACTTATTATGTTTCCCACCAGCATTAGTATTATAATAATTCCCTGATGAGGCGATATTGTAGCTTTTAATAGTCTGTGTTTACACCACATTTGTTGCCAAAGGACAAAAAGTAAAAACTGCTGATAATGATTGGTTCTGGCAACAGCAAATGCTTTTATGTAAATACTGTCCCTAAAATGTGACCTGGAAACAAAGGCAACTTAGTGGTGAGTGTGCAGCTAAATGCATTAGTGGATCAATTAAACACTAGTCTTCCTCTGCTTGGGTTGCTATAGCAACTGACCTGCAAATGCAGTGGAAAAAGGGATGGAAATACAGCGAGTGCACATAGAAATCCTTCATGTTACATGCTTTCAATTTGTCTTCATCATGAGAAAAAATAGTCCTGCTCAGACGGGATTTATATACCGGCTCCTGCTACAGTCCCACACAGACAAATACTGTAAAACCACAATTTGAACATCACACAGAGATGCAGTATTGTAATGACTTATAATAGGTATGTATACTGTAAATGTGTGTCCTGTTGGTGGGATTCTTGACTTTGTTCCTGACTTTGTTTTAGATGCAGGGGTTTCAATCACTACTGGACAGGTCAACAACATACTCAGTTGCCACATAAGACAAGAGTGCAGGCCTGACCTGCAGCAAGTGAACTCTGCTCGCTTTCTGCCATCGCTTCATGTCCTCCTAGTGTCGTCAACCAGACTGCTTGGCCGGGCCGAGTCCTCTCAGGTCTGCTCCTGTCCCTGCTCTTGTTTTAGCAGCTGTGCACTGAGTCTGGTGGGTTTCAGTTCATTTAGGCTAACAGATGCAGACAGGATGAGGGTTGTCACTCACTGTGCACAAGAGCTGTGGTTTCATGCTCACATGCAATTGTGAGATGTAAAAATATTGTGTGCATAAATATAATCACAGGGTTCTTTTTAAGGTGGAATGCCAGTGTTTTGGTTGAGGTTGAGGAAAGTAAAATTAGGGTTAAGGTATTGTTAACATCAGGAAATGGTTATAGTTATGGTTAAAAAATAAATAAATGAATAAAAGTAGACATTCATAATAGATGTGTGACAGAGCACAGACTTTTAACCTCCCACAACAAAGCTGGATATGTTACGTGTCCGTCCACTCCAGCCTCCACACCCTTACCCTCTTCCGGTTTAAAGGGAACACTGTTTCCTGCACTGACGCTGAACGTTGGCACCGCACACTCGTCCAGAATAAACAGAATTTCTCTTATCACGGAGTAAGTTTGACGAGGTAATACATGCAAATTCCTGACTTGTGCTCACTTGAGGTGAGTGTTACTCTTTCTGGTCAGAAGCACACTGTGACCTGTTTGGATCTCAGGACCTGAGAGTCTGACTTGAGACTTGCAAAACAATGATTTTGCACCACCTCTGGAAAGAGTCCAGGAGAGACCAGGAGCTGAACATCTAACAGTTAGAGAGGGCGTTAATTAATTAACAGAGCATTAACATGTTATTGTTGACAGATTTTTACTTTCAAGTCAAATACATGATGAAGGTAAGACACAGAGATACAGTGTGTGTGTGTGTGTGTGTGTGTGTGTGTGTGTGTGTGTGTGTGTGTGTGTGTGTGTGTGTGTGTTTTCCCCCCAGAGAGAGAGCGACCTACCACACCTATATATATGTGTGTTTTTTGTGTTTTCTACTCCCACGTGTGTCTATACAC
>JBBMJY010000024.1:25472200-25483115 GCA_037833715.1 Toxotes lorentzi
TTCCTTGTTTTAGTCATTTTTGATCTGAAGAACTTTCAAATGTGCTGGATTTATATAGACACAAAGCACCCTAACAAAAATAAAAAGGAGGATCTTCATTAGTGGGTCAGTGGTACTCAATACTCAATACAAATTTCTTAAGTATTTTTATGGAGCTAATCAATTTTTTAATGGCTGATTTTAGGATTGGTATCTCTGTTTTAGAGAATGATATGGCTGAAAAAAAAAAAAAAAACAAAACAAAAAAAAAATTCCCTTCACTTCACGGGTCTCCTTTCCATTTTCATGACAGTGTTTGGTGTCCACCACCTCCATCTGTAGCTTTTTTTTTCCAGTGAGAGAAAAAAAAATCCCTAACAAGAAATACATTCATTCAAATGTTTCCATTTTTGTATTCAAAACATTCAAAACAGAAACATTTTTTATTTGCAAGAGCCACAAAACCAGATGCAGAAAAAAGATACGGCACATTTTTGTATTGTTGAAAATGAATGCAAACTAAAATATTTTCAAAGAAGTCAAAGAAATCAGGCAACAGTGAATAAGACATTTTGTGAGGTAGGACTGCGAATGCTACTTAAAGGCAAACTGAGAGCATTGGTATTTTAACTAGCTCTATCTAGCTAACTCTGACTGACACTGACTTTTAATGTTGTGTCACTATATAAAGAACTAAACGAGCAGCATATGTGATGTTAAACTTGTGCTTTAGCTGTGTTGAGGGTCTCTGAATGACATGACAGGCTTGCAGTTCACAGTCAATGTGCACTGCTGACAAAACCCGGGACGGGGGTTTGTAAAGAGCCGTGCTGATAAAAACATTCAGGTGTAGCTGTCATTCACTGATATTGATGTTACAGTTTAACCTTTTATCTGGGGAGCAGAGAATGTTAAGAAGTTTGGAGTCTTTGTGTAGGTCGAAAGCTGCGTAGCTGAACCTGAAATAATGTGAAGAGAAGGATCGAGGCCAGAAACAGAATACGTGACTGTTGGTGAATAACAAAAAGGAGATAAAAGAAGCACAAAACAGCTTTCTGCGCATCTGAGACCTCTCAAAGTGGGCACTGTTTCTAAAGGCTGCTAATGGACCCATGAATGCAGCTGCATCACACCACAGTCAGCACAGGCCTATTCCTTTCACATGATTGGTGCATTATTAGTATATATATATATATATATATATATATATATAAAGATTTGCTCAAGTTTACCTGAAATGCATTAGGAGACCAAAAACCATGAAGCAAATTTGAGGAAGTAATTAAAAATAAAACCTTGAATTAAAATGTTTTCATTACCAAAGAAACCAAAGGTAATCCAACCAAATATATATGGGTTTTTACATAGATCCAGAATGCTAGCCAGCCACCCTCTGATACTATTGATGAGAGGTAGCATGCTAAGACCGACTTCCTCCCCACCGACCCTCCCCCAAACTGTTGACTTTCCTCTGCACAATTGTTTCTAATCAAGCCTTTGTTTCAACTCTGCTGAGATAAGAGTCTGAATAAATCGTCAGCTCCTGCTGTTTATCAGCTCCAGTGTTTCGCTCCATATGTTTGTCAGCACATCATTAGGGGCCGGCAGACAGCTAATTAGTTGTTTATACAGTAAGCTGATTAGAAGTTGGATTTGCATTGTGTCGCGCCATGGGATCCATGCAGAGATGCTGAGCTCTCAGCTGGAGCTTTGAAACTCATTTCCTCCTCTCATTCTGTTACAGAAAGCAAAACTGGAGAAATTTACGAGCCAGTGACAGATCACTGACAGAACCAACGCTGGCTCGCTGAGCGACTTTGAACAATAAGAAGGCAACAGCTTGATTTTACCTTTTTATTCTTTGACTGGGCCTTTGAATCTGTTTATCTGTGTCAAAAATGTGGTTCTCAGAGTCTCCAAAAGTCTCTCAGGCTCCTCTCCTGTGGAACCATCTACCAGTTTGGGAGGCAGACACCCTCTCCATGTTTAAGAGCAGGCTAAAAACTTTTCTCTGTGATAAAGCTTATAGTTAGAGCTGACTCAGGCTTTCCTTGAACCATCCCCTAGTTAAGCTGCTATAGGCCCAGATTTTCAGAGCTCCTCTCTCCTCCTCTACCGCTCCATTAATGCTTGTCACTAATTTGGCTTCTTCTTTCCCTTGGTCACTTTCTGCAGGTCTGGATTTGTGGTTGTAAAGCACCTGCTGCCTCCATGATCCTGATCAACACTCACTGCTCCTCAGTGTCCTCAGATAACCTTTATCATGATTTGGAACTATGTAAATAAAATTGACTTCACTTGACTAACTTGTATTTTCTTAAACCAAGTGAAGTAAATATGTCAGTGCAGTAATATTTCAGTTCATTTCCAGTAAACTATTTTTTTTTAAAGTCCAGCATAGCATTTTTCTTGATGATGTGAAAATGCTTCTTTTTGACTCTAGCACATCTGCCGTATCTTTTCTGAACCTAACCCAGAATTTTTTTTTTTTTTTTCAGAAACACAACAGCTACTAAATGAACCTTGTAGTGAGACTGTTTTTGAGTTAAGAGTTGTTATTTCTGCTGTTGTGCGTTGCACATTTTTTTGTCCATGAATTGCATGCACACTTCTTGTTTTTCTGCACTATCCTTTTTTTTTTTTAACTGTTTTTCTAGTGAGCCGCCTAACAAGTAAATTTCCCTGCTGTGGGATCAATAAAGTCTTATCTTATTTCAGTCAAGTCAACCAACAGGAACCTGTGCGGCACATTTTTCTGTCACATGTATTACTAGTACTTGATACTGAACTCCAAGATGAAGCCCGTTCATCTGAATAAAGCTTACTCTCAGTGCATCAGAAAAAAAGAACTCTTGGTTTTTGGGTTTGTTGTCCTTATGAAACCACAGTTAAGGTTGTGGAACAGTTTTGGTCAGGTTTAGGACTAAAAAAACTACTTGATTAAGTTTAGGGAAAGATTTTTTGTTTGGGTTAAAAGAAGTACTTTCTTAAGGTTAAAGGACTTTTGTCATCATGGTTACAAAGTCTGCGGAAAGGTCATGGAAAGAAGAAACAACCCTGACGGTCAGTTTGAAACAGGAAATAAACTGCAGTCTCCTGTGTGAAAGGCCTGAATTTAGTTGACCCATCCATCCATTTCCCACGTTACCTCCTTTGCTCCCGTTATTATTACTACAGCCACTAGAGGTCGTTTAACAATAAAACCTAACTAGGGGTTATAATAAGCTACTTGCACAGGTGACCTATGGACTCGATAGTCTTTGTGCAGCCCACTGCACATATGCATTGTGTTTCTCTTCCCTGCTCTGCCTGCTTGGCCCCTCTTGGCCCATAGATTTTGTAAAACTTTATGATACAAATAGTCATATATGACCTTTGCAACAATTTTGTTCTGTCAACAAACGTGTCTTTGAAAGTAGTGGTCTATGGAGTAATGTCTTTTTGGCAAATTGACAGCGAGGCTGACTGGCAGCACCATATCCAGCTCTCTTATGCACCCCTCGGGCAGCCAGGTTCAAAGCCTGTCTACAAAGCTCTGAATGGCTGACTGGTTCTCTGGGAAAATGGCTACCAGTGACCACGACACCAGTCCTGCTGGACTCACTGGTCAAAGTGTGGTGTGGGCGATGATTCAGAGGTCTGGAACAGGGGCTTTTATTGATATCATGTCAAAACCAAATTTTATGTTCTTGTGTGTTAATATAAAACTGCATTCATGCCTTCATAAATCCAAGGACTACGGAAAGATTCCACCTCTATTTGTCATTTTCGGTAAGATTGAGCACCAAAAACCCTCATTCAAATGACCCAGTCGGACTTTACAAAAACACACATCATCACACAATTCTGGAAGTGCATCATTACAAGCTTTCCTGCCACTGCCTCTCGACATTTTAGCATTTTTGATGCTGTTGCCTGCGCGGTGCTCAGCTAGCGGGGGCTGCTTTTATTGATTTGTTCTCCTGCTAAAGCTAATCAGGCCCACCGTTTATGGGCCGGGGGAGGCACAAACAGACACTTAGAGCGCCCCAGAGACAGCAGTTTAGAGCCAAGTTGTCCACAGTGAAAGCAAGAGATAAGATTTTATTACACCTCCCAAACTTTAAATAAAACCGGAGCGCCATAAAAGCCAGAATGCAGCGACAACAAATTCATTCCCTCTGTGTCCGTCAGGTGCTGTCTTAATCTGCCTCTAAATATGACAGACCGGCCTGTGACACCTGCCCCTTCCACCCATGCATGAGGAATGAGACATACTGTAGCTGCTGTGCAGTGTAATCCACTGTGTGTAACCATTGTGTAACTTCTCAATATCTACTTTAGTCATGAAATATATTCTCTTGCCAAGTGAGACCTAAAATCAGATTTTCTTAAAACAACTGAAAAAGTTTAAGATGACATAATTTGTTTTCATCCACGGGCTGATCTTTGGATCTGTTTTCAAAGAGGCTCTTTAAAAACAAGTGATTTATCATCGGACATGGATAAAGTTGGGAAACTTGACAGAGACAGCTTCATAAAAGAAAGTCAAAATCTGTGCATCTGACGCAAAGATATGCTGACTCAGAGTCAGCAAAGATATGCTGACTCTGAGTTTCTAATATGTGTTGAATATAAAAATGCAGGATCCATTTTTTAGGAGGACTCGCCGTAATAAATTTGTCTCCAAGCAGAGATAATATTGATGACATCACAATGACATCATCAGGATTATTCCCTCAGGCTTGCCAAAGCTTCTCCAGAGCCAGAGAACACATTATACAATTGTTTTCTCAGACTAAACACTGGGAAAACTATTCATTGGTGTAAGTAGCAAAATTCAACTCAATTCTAAATCTGACCTTATGTATTTCAGTACTTCCTGTGTAAAAATGGATCATTGCAAACTGGTTACCATTAAGTTCATAATATTTATAGTTGTTTCATCTTGAAGTCTTTATTTAAAAAAAAAAAAAAGCAGTGTGGATTAACTGCTGCTATAAATGTCATGCCTTCACGATAGTTTGACTAAATAGTGAAATATCATTTATGGCATCAATTTATTGGTGTCTGTCATGCAAGGTTATAAGGTTATAAACTTATTCATAAGGCATCTGGTCATAGTTGTGTCCCTGGATACCATTCGATGTGTGGTAAACGTGGTGGACCTCTGGTTGCTGAACCCTTCTCAGCTGACCAGGAAGAGACCCAGCACTGGAGAGTTTGCACAATGTGATTGATGCCTTTGTTTTTACTGGTGGCTGCAACCTGCCCAGCTCAATTGTTTCATTACCATCAAGCAAACACTGGTTTGAACAGAGGGGGACAACTGGATCAACACAATGAAGTGTGAGGAGTGACTGATCCCTGAATGCTTTACTCCCCAGGTCTCATCCCCAGTTAAACATTAGCTCACTGATGGTGGGAGCAGTGTCAGTCCACTACAGATGAGCTCCCAGCAACACCAAACACACACACACACACACACACACACACACAAACCAAATCACAGCAAAGAGCTTTTACCACTAATGATGGAGACATAATAAAAAAACAAGACTAAAGAACTGTTTCTTATTCTGTCCTGGTCTGTGCTTGTGTCCACAAGTCTACGACCAGTTAACCTGCTGATCAGTCTGGACTGAAGTAGTAGACCAACCAACTGAGCAGCTGACACTGTCATCCATAGAGCGATGCCTTAAGCATGGGAAATGAAAATTATACTGAAGCTGCAGCGATAATCACACAGGAATATCACACTGACAAGTTTCTTACAGGGGAGTGATTTGTCATTGACCCCCCAAAATGACCCATAGGAGCATCTTCTAATATGGACAACACTGGACAACAATAAGGACAAGAACATGAACCACTGCAAAATGTGTTCTGTGTATTCTGATAGATTTGATTAAGCTTCGACAGCTATAACTATAACATGGAAAAGTGGGTTGTCTGACTAAGTGACCAGTGCAGTCATTTTTTTCTATAGTGAGGTCAGTCTCCACTCACAGTGACCTATGACCCCTGCGACCATATAAGCCCAACATATAAGCAGGTGAAACTGCTCTCTGTTGGTTCATCTGCCTCCAGAGCTGTAGAGTCTGGATCTTTTGCTGTGGGCCTGCTACTGTCCCATTACTAGTCTCATTAACTATTATTATCAGTCCTATTATTAGTCTTACTGTCATTAGTTTTTCTATTGTCATTGGTAGTTTTATTATTAGTCATATTACTAGTCATACAGTACTTTGCTGTTTAGTTTGGAGGATATTGTCCATTCCAGGGAGGCTGCCTCATGTTAAATCCACTGTTTACCTCATGACCACCAGAGAAGACAGTGATTCCAATCATGATGCCGTTCCAGAGCTTTAAAATCCTGCCTCACAGAAAGATGCTGTAGTATTTACAGATTTTGATCTCTTCAATTCAAATCAACTTTATTCACAGAGCTCCAAATCTTAACATACATTATGTCAAGGGACCTCAAACATACAATAGAGAGAAACACAGCAACCCAACAGACAGGAGAGGGGGGACTGATAGTAGTAATGATAATAGAGAAACTTATCGGTGTAATAATGTTATTGTTAATGACGGCAGCATTTAATAGTAAGAAAATAATAAAAATGATGATGATTGAATTGTTGGATCCTGCAGATGAAGCATTGCTGACCCCTGATCCCATGTCTCCGTTGTGTTCAGGTACCTGCTGGAGGTTGTTCTGAAGCTGCACTCCAACCTGCAGCTTGCACTTTGTTGTTTTTACTGCCTTTGATTAACCAGTTCAGCCTGTCACCAGCTGATCAAAGTGTCTGTGTGTAGGTGTGTTTGTGTGTGTCAGGGCGTGTGGAGAACAACAGTCTGTTCAGGTGTCTTCACAGATCCCTCAGGCTTCCTCAGTGGTCTGCATTGTGCCAGTGTGCCAGTGTTTACAGCAGTACTCTGTAGCTTAGTCATACATGAATAAAAAGCCATTTAATGGGTCAGTAAATTCAAAACAAACAGATTTCCCAAACACTTCACAAAAATAATAGTTTTCTCATGACAACCGCTACAAGCTACAAGCTGTCATAATTTGTGCTCTAACTATCCACCCAAACCACCTGACTTTCCTTGTGGTGACGACATGTCACAATACAGTCCTCAGTCTGCTACAGGCAAAAAAAACGTATGACACATGTGTGATACATCTGAAGGCAAAGCTTTTCTTCCTGTTCTGAGCAGTCACTCTGGAAGGCAGTGTGAAAAAGGCAAATTGGGGTCAAAGAGGCCACAAGAGGCAGCAGACGACACTATCCAGACTGCACTGCACTTTTTAAATATTTTGAAAACTGCATGGTTTACATGCATATTTACACTGGCTAGCTCTTCTTCTTCTTCTTCCTTCTTTCAGCAGCTGATTAGTAGAGTAGCATTTGCACAGGGGTGCTATTATTAAAGGAAAAACCAACATCAAGTGTGTCATAAGGTGTTAGGGTTAGGGTTAGGGTTATCCATCAAGTGCATTGGTTTTCCAAGCCTTTGGACTCTATTTGGACTCTATAGGTGTTCAACTTGGAAAAATAAGAAATATAACGAATATACTTCATATACTACATATACTTCATACACCATTACATATTAGAATTGGAGAGCTCTGTCTGTCTAACATGTTGCACCATAATCAAGGACACAGCATGTTATTCACATCATTTTCATACCCAACAAAATATTCAGTGAGCCCTACTGTCCTATGGATGGAAGCACTGTCATCCGGCCTCTGTACTTTTCTCCGGTTTTCTGTACAGGGTTGGGGTATAGGGTTGTACATATATAATACTTGTTGACACCCAGAACTTCTAACTAACTAACATTATAGCTCCCCCCCACTGCTTCTTCAGTACCACAGCACTTGGTGTGTACTCTGAGTTGATTGGAAATATCTGTTTGTCGCAACAATATGTTTGTCTGGCAACAATATCAGTACTCTGGATTCTTAACAGTAATCACACAGCAAAAGTACAGAAGTAATTATCACCAATTAATGCTAATTAATTAGTGCTAATTATGCAGAATGGCCCCTTTCAGATGAAGCAACATCCACAATGCACCACAGTGTATTTTGTAATCTGATCATATGTTTATGACGAAATGTCAAATCTTGAAGTGAAGTAAGAGTAGAAAGTGGTAAATAAGTACAGGTACCTCGAACAGTACTTAAGTAAACTGAAGCTCACTGATCAGACTGAATGATTCTTCTTCCTGTCTCTGTTTAAACAGACTGGTAGAGCGCCTCCACTGACAGCTCACACAGTAATCACCCCGACAGCATGACATCCCCTGGCGAGACCCCCCCCACCCCTCACCCTCGTGTCCCCATGGCAATGGGGCCTGTTTTGGGCAACTCTGTTATTGGCTTGCAAATACCCAGCACACACACACACAGAGGGTAATATGCAGCAAAATAAAGAGGAGAGAAACTCAAGCTCTAGGGTATGTGAAACTATTGTCAGGCGCAGACAATGGAAAACCAACATTGGCTGGAAGGGGAAATTTGAGTCTCCAATCTGTTCGACTTTATGTGCTGATAAGAGACGGGGCTCTGCTGGCGCTTTAGCCACCACAGAATACTGTAAACACAAACTGTGAGCCAGAGTAGGTCAATGAGAGTCTTCCCTGCCTTGGGCTTAACATGACACTTAAGTACTACTACAAGGGGAGAAAGAAAAGGCAAGGCTGCACACATTACAAACTGCCTCTATTCTCTGCTCCCAGGCTGAAATGTCAGAGCCATTCTTTCAGTGCACAGGGAAGGGGTGGGGTGGAGGTGGGCCAGACAAAAGGCTCGGGATTCTATGGTGATTTGTTGCATTTTCATTATAACTACTCTGATTGTGCAGGGGGAGGTAATCATGGATCTAAACAGGACCTGAAAGTAACTGTTTTCCAAGTGTGTAACTTGAAACGCTTCCCCTCTCCCTCCGCCCTCTCCCCACCCTCCCCCCCACCTCCCTGACAAACGAAGCAGTGTTTTCTGCATGATAATCCCACCTGCTGACAAATCAAAGACTGTTTCAAACATACACTTAAAGCATATAAAGGAATCAATCCCAACAAGGGAGGAAACAAGGGCAACAGAGAGAGCGAGGTGTCCTCGCTCCCTCTGTGCGACAAGAGGCAAATGCTGAATAGAGCGGCTTTTGTACTCTTCCATTTGTTGACATTTATCAAGTAAGACGACCAGCTCAGACAGGGCTGCATCAAGTATGTCAGGCTGAACATGAAACACAAACTAATATTTCAAACGACTGAAAGAAAATAAAAAATAAAAATCAGCTTTCTTACATCACTGCTGGTTCCTCACCTGCAGGAACAAGGTTTCTCACTGCTGCTACTTCATGTGTAAGTATATCATCTACACATCATAGAAGCTTTTGATTATAATTGTCATTTATATTCTTTGAATCTGTGGTAACCAGCGAGTATTCACAGTGTGAGGTGGAAACGAAAGCACAAGTGGTTCCCAGATCTCCATCATTACTCTCCTTACTCTTAATGTAAGTGTAATTGCTCCAAATTCCTTCATTAGCAAGAACTGAAAAAAAAAACTCACAATACCATTGATTAATTGAAGGAGACTGTTCTTTTAACCACCAGGCTCCTTAACTGCACTTTCACGCTGCAAATCACAGGTGGAAGCAGTCAAACCACCCTAACTTTGTGCATGTCACTGTTGACTTTTCAGCCCAGTCTTCACTACACAGTGATAACCCAGCTCTGATTACAACAAAAGCAGGCATGGGTAATAAATTACCAAGCACAAGCTGATTCTATGCTGTAGTTTCATAAATGGTGAATTTTTACTTCATGGAAGGAAGAGAAGACTGCAGCATCCTTTGATCAGCTGTAATTACTGGATCCATAATTTCCAATACATTTGATAAAGCACACTGAACTGACTCATTTTCAGTTTCTTCAGTATTATTTCCTGACCTCCAGAGGCTGGTAAAAAAAATACAATTAAAACAATAAAAAGGTTTTTGCTATATCCTGGTAGCGTGTCACACATTGTACACGATCACAACAAATAGAATGTGCACAATGAGAGCGAGCGGAGGGAGGGGACATTTGAACCGAGACAGGGCTTGTCATGCGATTGGACCAGGTCCATTTCAGCCAGATAACAATGCCAGGTTGGGAGACATTTTGCCTGTCAGGCCACTTAGGCTGAGCAGACAAAGAGGTGAAACAAATCCTGCAGAGGCTACAAAGCTGCACTCCCTCCAAGGCCAGACAGCACTGAGCCTCCTCCCTCTGCTCTCTGTTGGCAGCCGCCACTCAATTAAATAGCTGCTGTTAATTATACCTGGATTGTGAGGCGTTCAGGCCCTGTGGTTAGCAGCTATCCATCAACCCCCCACTACACTAGTCCACCACCATTATTCAGAAGGCTAGGCTGAGCCTGCATGGTGGACAGTGGTAAAACAACTAACTAAAGCTGTGGGTTCAACCATCCCGGCTTCTTTATCATTTGATTCCACACGTTATGCATAAATGTTTTTTTTTTTTTTTGTAAATAACCTGCTTCAGTTAACTACTGTAACAAGATTTATAATTGGTCACACAGCAATCCAATAAATGGGCAATTTATAATACCAGTCCACCAGTATGCATAGAAACATATATATGAGGGTATGTACCAACCCAATCTCACAGCAGTTTGTGAAATAGTCATGAAATTTAATCTCATCATTTGCGTACACTCAACACAACTTTCAAACTAGTGTATTTCAGATGGAGACTTTGGTTCAATTTAATTAAACACCTTGTGAACTTTTTCTGCATTAAACCAAACCAGGATGTACTCTGTATATTTCTGTACATTCTGTATATACTGTATACCATAACTGGAACTATTTATACTTTTCATACATAACCATAAAAAATTATATACTTTTTGTATTATATAATTTATGAT
>JBBMJY010000024.1:25483215-25495970 GCA_037833715.1 Toxotes lorentzi
ATAGCGAGAGAGAGAGAGAAATATAGATGAATGTATGCATATGTTTATGTCTTTTCCTTTCTTACCTAACTTTTAAACTACTGGGATCTTCCGAGCTGGTGCAACGAAATCTCGTTCCTTGTATGTACATGAACCTAAAAGCGAATGACAATAAAGTATCTGAATCTGAATCTGATGTGTCACTAACCCTAATCAAGTGCAGTGAGAGTCTAATCATGAACATAAATAAGTGTAATAATGCTCGATAACAAAATGGAAGATTCCCATCCACGTGTATGGATCAATGCATTAAAATCAACTGTAAAGAGACTGGGTTGTACATAGAGTCTAAAAGTCTGAGAGTCACACTGAAAGTCTCTAATATTTTCACATAAACCTGGAATTGATCAGAAAGTTTAAGGATTCAGAAACATTTAAAAACATTCTGATCTATTTCTGGGTAAACAACCCAATTAAAGCTGTGTTGAGACGACACAGTGGATTTAATCTACTCATCAGAGGCTCCTTCAGCTAACTCAACCTGCAGCCAGTGTTCACCTGTTAGAAATACGTTTCCAAGAGGTCGCTGATCATAAAGTAGCTCTGTGATAGTGGGAACAATGGCATCAGAATTAAGTGAAAGTGTCAAAAGTCAGATTGTTATTCTAAGCAATGAGCTGCTTTGTCAGTGTCACATCGTGGCTGGACTGTCAACATCAAGCACAGATTCAGAATCTGCTAAATAAAGAACGAAAGACTCCAATCAGCAGACGTACTGTTAAGAGAAGATTGTCCTGTAATTATCTCATACGACAGGTAACAGTCTCTAAAAGCCTCTAAACAAGGTCAAATGTTTGGGGTGAGCTAAGAAATACCAACATTTCACAGCAGATGACTGGAAAAAGTCCTGCTCACTGATGAACCCATGTTTGAGACTTCTGGCAGTAACAGAGGGATGTATGTAAGGAGACGAACAGGAGACAGGATGATACCACAGTGTATCAAACCCACAGTGAAAAATGGAGGTGGGAATATTCAGGTCTGGGGATGTTTTGCCATCTCTGGATTTGGACGCCTGCTCTGAACTGACTACACCCTGACCAAGGAGAAGGACCACTCCGTCCTTCAGAGACATGCTGATCCCTCTCATTTGCATCTTTGTGGAGAAGGATTCATACTGCAGCAGGATAATGAGCCCAAACACACCTCAAAGCTCTGCAAGAGCTTCTTGAAGACCAAAGAAGACCAAGGAGTCCAGACTGTCCCCACTGAACAATTATGGCAGCACTGAAGTCTGAGAAAGTCAAGTATTCTGAGCCACATAAGAAGCTCTTTGGAACATGCCAGATCATGCTGGGACAACAAGGGTCATCAGGTTTTGCTCAGACCTGTGGAGCTTGAGTTCATGCTGTCATTAAAGCAAAAGGGGGACAAACCAAATACTAACATATTCTGATGTTCATGTACAGTTTTCAAGATTGTAGATTCAAGCAGTCTTCATTCATTCACCACAGTCTGCAGTCCACCTTAATGTTCTTTTGCCCCAGTCCGTTAATTGCAATAAAGACAACCTGTATAGTGTTTGTCATAATGTCTACAAGGGGTATAAAAGAGATAATATAATATAAAGCTGTAATTTAATATTCTATTGTTGTTGTGTGTGTGGTTAGACATTTCTTATTCATTCTATTTTAAACTCCCTATCATCCTTTATCATCCTTTCTTTGATAGATTTTTGGGACATTACAACCATGTTTAAATTT
Source organism: Toxotes lorentzi (assembly GCA_037833715.1). Lineage (NCBI taxonomy): Eukaryota > Metazoa > Chordata > Actinopteri > Toxotidae > Toxotes > Toxotes lorentzi. Next base: position 25,484,958 of record JBBMJY010000024.1, read on the forward strand.
CGAACATATATAAAAGCACTCTCCATTTTTGCTGTGGTGCGAGCTGGCCACTCTTGAGCAGTCCCTTCTCAGGTCAGGTCCTCCTGTTACAGCTGGAAACATCCTACATTACGTTACTCAGACTCGACATCAGGTGTTGCGTCTATGTAGATTTAATATGAAATGAGGTGCAAACACAAGATATGAATACAGGCACGCTCACCCCTCAAACTCATTAAACACAGAAATAAAATAAAAATAAAAAAAAACAATACCTTTTATTCCCCAAGCATTCAGTGTTGGCTGGCACTCTCGTGATTGAGGCTGGGTTTTGTTTAATTAATTTCAGGCTTGATGGAATGACTGGGGCTTATGCCTCTGGCACTGGACTGACACACCGGCCCTTTAAGCCTCAAACTCATTGTCATAATGTGCTCAGAGGAAAACCCTGCAGGGAGAGGAGGAACCAGCGGGCCTTCGATCTTATCACTGCCACGGGCCACTCCTTCCTGATTTAGACCCCGGTAAGGCGACACCGGTGCTGTGGAGATGAGGCTGTGGGTGTCTCTGTTTTGTCATTGATTAATATGCAAAGTGTCAGTTGATCTATACATGCATACAAAAAAAATAAATAAATAAAATAAAAAATACAAACACACACACACACACACACACACACACACACACATACACATGGTTTGACTATTCATCCAAGATTTTTTTTTCTCAGTAAAGAGAGTGAAACCAGCTGATGACCATTTTCCAGAGCGTTTATAAATTGTTGAATGTGTTTTTTTGTTGTTGTTGTTGTTGTTGTTGTTGTTGTTCCTTCCGGGCAGCAATTGTTTTTTGTTCATTTCACTATATCATGCAATCATCTGAAGAGACTCTCAACGATAGATGATCCATCAGAGCAAGTGTCATTCCCCACAACAAGAATTTATTTAACAGAACATGAGCTAAGATGGTGCACGATGTCAGCTCTGATGGATTATCTCATTTAAGCAACTTCCCAGACTTTGCATGTAGATTTTTATCAAATGAAAATGAATCCCTACCCTCTTAAAACACATTTTGAAATCCAGTTTTAAAAATTCTACAAAATGCTTTGGAAAGTGGTCAGCAGTTTAGTGATCCTGATTTGTGGTGAATTCACTAAAACGTTAAAGAAATGCTTTCGTCCTTAAATCCTTTTGAAGCCAAATGGTACAATTTGTGTAACAAACCTTCTTCAGTTGTAGCTGATGCAGTGCTGGAATCTGCAAGACTCACCCTTCGCAGCTGTTTGCCATCGCTGAGAATATCTGCTCAAAAAGAAAAATCCAAAATCACAAAACATATTTATCCCATAAGATCAAGACAAATCATGCAGATCGTGCATGCAATGCATTTTCTGACTGAGCTTCAGCATGGTCGTTTATCCTTGGATATTTATATATTTCATATAGATTTAGAAAAATAATTTTAAATTAATTAAAAAAGATAATGTATATATAGTGCCACTTACACACGTCTCTGAATAGGCCGACCAACTCTGAAAATAACAATACACAGAGTAACAAGCCAAGCAAAGACTGAGATTAACTGAAATCATTTAAAACCCCTGTGAAACTACACTGGATCTCAAAGAAGTAGCTGCTGCACATTTTGTGTCCTACTCCGATGAAAACAGTCATCTCTCAATGTACATGATGAAACATTGTGGGTTCTGCAGGGTAAACAGTTCACAGTCAATAACGTGTAAATGGACAGATCTCAGTATTAGTGTGAAAGGTGTCAGTGATATATCATTGCATGATAACCCCTGGGTCTGTGTCTTTGGATTTGTGGATACATGGAGAGCACCTACTGTGTCTTTTCATTTTTCACCTTCAGATTTTCTTTTCGGTTAGAACTGTGAAGTGTCCTTTGTCTGACTGAGAGTATTCGCATCCCATTTAGCTGGTGTAAACTGTGTTGCAGTTCAGATCCCGGCAGGCTCTGTGCATCACTGGCCTTCTGAGGAAAACTGCATGAAACAAAATATGAAGCAGAAGCTTTCTTTTTTTTTTTTTTTAAGTGATCAAAATGAGATGGACAGCTCTGGCTGGCAAAAATGGGGGAAAAAATACTATAAATATGCATTCCATTACATTTGGGAGAATTTAATTCAGGGCAAATAATTTGAGAGATGAGCCACCGCTGAAACGATGGTCTTAATGGACAGGTGTCCACTTAAAATCTCTGGCAAAGCTAAGACTAATGGATTGCTTTATATGCAGCACATTCAGAGAATGGAAAAGGGATTGGGAGAGCTTAAGCGCCTGAAGCACCCTGCATCCACAGATTTCTGCATAAATACACTGCTTTAATTTCTACAACTCGAGCGTTTGTCAGATGTAACCTTTTTGCAGCTCTGTATTTCAGGACAATGAAAATTAACCTGACTGTCTCAGGGGGTCAGAGAAACACACGGGACTGTAACATGATGCACAGATGACCAGTGCATGTCGTGTTCTGCTTGACTGGGCTCCTGTTTGTCACATCTTATGGCTGCGATGGAAGACATTTATTTTTAGATGTTTATTTCATTTGATACTAATAACTGTGTTTTGTTTTGTTTCGTTTTTTTTTTTTTTTTTTTTGTCCTGAATTGAAACTGAGGATTTGCCTGTTTGCATTTGTGAAGACTCAGCACTTTATGTCACATTATTTACTTGCATATTATATAGACCCCAATTTCTTTTCAAAATCTTAGTGTCAGTGTTTGTGCATGTTTTACTGTTTTCCACTGGATTCCACACAGTGTATGTAACATTATGCTGCAGCTCTTTGCAGACATTTCAAATCAATCTAAGTGGCTTTCCACACAACAGCAGTGTAACTCTGATAACACTGAAGGCAGACGTGATATTCACGGTGAAATTCATTAAACTCAAGGAAAGAAGACGGGAAGGTGGAGGAATTTCAATATCGAAAACCCAAACAGACCAGGCAGCATGCTTTGAATAACAATCTAAAATGAGCACTGGCATTGTCCTTTAATTTAATATGTTTTCCAGGTAAAATGAAACTCAAACAACGCCAAAGTATAAATATTGTTATTCATTCTACTCTCTGATGCATGTTAAAGAAACAAAGGCCTGAAAGTCAGTCCAGTTCCTTCATGTATTTTTAGAGAAAGTGAGACATTTTCCATCTCTTACCTGGTTACCAGTGATGACTTGGAGGGATGTCAGTGGCCATAGTGTATAAACTATGTGCCCCATAACACTACACTTACCTGTATAGCAGATGTGCCATACTATCAAAGGGAACTGTACAGTATCAGGATGAAAAAGCAGCTTTATTGGTTTTGTATAACTGACTCGTGACGTTAGCTGCAGGTCTGAGGGGATGCTGATGAGCAAAATCAGCTGGTCACCATCTTACCACACATCACTTGATGACATGTATCATGTCTCTGCCTAAAGCTTGTCCCTTATTTTTCTATGTATAGCACTGGCACACAAAAGCTTTGCACTACACATTCTAAATAAAAATGTTAATACAACCAATAACATTTACACAAAAAAAAAATAATTATAAAGTGTGGTTATCTCATGGTGGCATCTAGTGGTCGTGCTGTCTAACTGCAAAAATGACATTTAAATAAAGTTTAAAAGTTGCTAATAAAAGCGCAGGATGATGCTGTTCTCACCCTACACCTCTTACCCCTGCTGCCATTGCATGGTCAGGGATGCCGGTGCATCAGTGGTGTGTGTGCTTCAGTGTGCAGTCAGTGTGCAGTCTCTGGAGGAGTTCACATGACACTGTAGGCTCCCTCCAAGTTTCTCAGCTGTCAGGACACACTGTACACTGCACTGTGCAATACGTGGTTTGTGGACCATCTTTACATGTTTATCAGCTGCTGAAGTGATGAATGAGGACACATGCTGTCAAACGCTGTTCCCATGGCACAGACCCTGAAGGCAAGATGCCAAATATGGACATGGGTGGTTCCTTTTTAAAAGGTTAAGCTAAATGAAAATAACATCAGTTTGATCCTTGTTAGTTTAGTTAATAGATTGGTCCAGAGTGTGTTTAGACTGGCTCGGTAAAACAAAAAAACAGAAGCGGGGGGAGACTGCCATAATATGGCTTCCAACCCCTCAAGAACTGGCCAAAGACATTCCCAACATCAAACAATTCTGGAAAACTTCAGTGGCAACTTTTTCTTTTACATCCACAGCCAGTGTTTTTGAAAGTCTTTCTTTCTGAGATATCTGTTCATGACAGCTATGAAAGATGGAATAAGCACAATTAAAATCAAAGAAAAAGGCAAATGTTAATTGTCTCTGGAGCCGCAACCTCCAGTCCATGAAAGTCAGATGTGCTATGTGGTTTTAATCAAAACCTAAATCTTTAAAAACAGATCACAAACATTGCAGATAGTCTTTTTTTTAAGCATAGTAATTTCCTAAAACAGCTGGACACTGTAGTTTTTCACCATTGTGACTCAAACAGGAGAAAATGGTTCTTTTGTTGGGGACTACTTTCAGTGGTGGATTAATCCGCATTTGGGGCTGCAGGACAGTGTGTGTGTGGGACTGAGTCAAAATAAACAAAAATACTTCCAACATCATACAACATAACATTTACTGTTTCAAAGCATATAAACTATAGTAGACACTAGTCGCTGGAACATGGCTCAGCGTGTGTCAGTACGGGGACACAGCCATTTTCAGTGGCATGTGATACAAATACTACACTACAATACAGATATATGTCACTACTTTGTTAAATATCATAGTAGCTTTGTCCCAGGATTACAAGTTGATAATTTAGGTTCTTGATAAGCATCATGGTGTGTGAGAGTACTCACCTGTTCTCAGATCAAATGATCCACACACACCTTATACATGATGTCAGTGTAGAGACACTACTGACTCTACGATTCATTCTCTACCTCTGAATGACTGGGAAGTTTTAATATATGTTATAGGACATCAAGGCAGTGGCCTCTCCTTTCAGTCTTGAAACAAGTTAATCGGACTGAATCCTCACGCATGGCAGGGCGGTGCTGAGGAACGTCCTACCATGTATGCTGTATAAATAATGGATGTATAGACATACACACATAGACATGTATAGACAAAGTTAAAGTTCTGAGATCAGTCAGTCTGTCACACAGCAATAGCAAACCTCTGTACTGCTGATGTATTGACTCTTAGTCTTATTTTTTTTTTTTCTCTCTTTTTAATTGGGGGGTGGTGGTGGGGGGTGGTCAAATTAGTTTAGGTATATTGGTCAGATTTTATGTAATTTTCAGTATCTTGCGAACAGCTAAACTCATTTATACATAGGAAATTCTACACATGTTCCACATGAATTGACGCTCTTAGTAATGATGTTTGGTTCTTAACATGTATTTATCACCTGCTCCTCCAATCTTAATAATGTCACAGCAAAGCACAAATATCACACTCACATGTTCCTGTTTGTGTGAACTGAAAGGAGCTTTCCATATAAAATAAATCAACCGCACATTCTTCTTTATTCCTCAGAGACAGTAACTGTGTCACAGATGCTTCTCATCACCAGATTCTTGTATCATGTCAGCTGAGCCGATAGCAATCTTGTTCTCCACAGACACGTTCTTTAAAGGTCCTAATCACATCCAAATAACAGAAAGGCTTTCCATTTTCTTCATGCGGAAACTGAATGGGAAACATCTTAGCCACACATACAAACATCAATAGATGGTCACTAAACACCATCAGGAATATCAGGGAAACAGCAGGGAGGCCGTATTTTCTTGACTGCAAATAAGTGAATATAATTGCCCTCCCGCAGTTGGCAAGGATAATGTTATTATATGAGAATCAATACCGTAGTGTGCTGCAGCAACAACAGAAATGCACATGGAAGCATTATCATAAGGAAAGCCCCCTTGACAAATCTGATTAGCAGCCATTTGAGAGGGCTGTTCCCAGAAGGACCTGCCGTCACACTGACCCTGCTTAACCTTGATTTTCTGGGTTCAAGTCCAATTAACCTTTGGGATGAAGCAAGAGTGTCACCGACGGTGCAGTCGATAGAAGCCCAATAGTAATCATTTCATTTTCTGGTTCATCAAACAGACCTGAGCCCCCACCTCACTAATCTCAATCAAAGACACAGCCATTTGTCATTGTAAACACTCAGGACAACAGTTTGACCATAGCAGGCTGGTTAGAGTCTCAAAAGCCCATCTGTGCTGCACGGACTCATCCATTGCACTGACTTCCTGTTGGAAACAGACCAGGCTGTATTCTGGGGAATGCTAGTGTTACTGATGCTAGCAGCACCACTAAGACTAGCTAGATCAAGAATCGGAGTTAGCACCAACAAGGACTGTGGTACAGCAGGAGCTGGATATTTCAAACTGCAGAGCAGGAGTTCAAAAACTAACTACCTTCATTGATATGTATAAGTGTTGGTACTCTAAACTATAAAATTCAGCTTCACTCTTTTTTTCTAAGAATGAGTCATATGATCATCTGGATCCTTTGAGATATGTTTTGATAGGTTTCTATAGGTCTGGTGCTGTTGCCTGTTGACAGCTGTTTCCCCTGGTAGACAAAACCATCAGCCAAGACGAGCATCAAAGGGCGGGATTCATCATTTACCCCCCCATTCTATAAAAAATATCAGACTGAAAAAGGGCCACAAAAATGTTGACGTGTGAATGAGACGTTTGCAGCTGTAATCAGTTTACAGAAATTTACAAAATTTAAATAAGCACATTTTTTGATTTGTCAAATTCACTGCTCCCAGCAACGCCCACCAGCACAGCTTCTGTGGGACAGATATCTCACTCACTACTGATTGGTCGGGGCAGTACAAGATAAACCGCTGTCCCAAACAGACATGGGCTAATTTGATCAGAATGTCACGTGAATGAATGACTTGAAATGAAGCAGAGAATCAGTCTGATGATTTACATGATAAATGGCATGGTGAAAATGTACTCTCAACCAAGCACCAAGTGCACCTTTATTTTTGAGTGTGTGATGCTGAGTACATTTTCTAATGCATGATATGCAGCTGTAACATTGGTGGGATATCCTGCATGGTAATACCTTTTCTTAATGTGGAAATCACCTCCAGATTAAAGGCATGCCCCTCTGTAAACCTTTATTTTCCTCTCTTTACTCACAGTGTTGTCATGGTAAACGCATGAGAAAAGAAACTCTCAGCTCAGCCGGGTCTGAGAGATGCCAGACACTTTGACAGATTGATGACTCACCCCCAGAGGTCAGCACAAATACACAAGTTGAAGGATCTAATTAGAAGCTCTCTGGGTTAGATGAGTGGCAGATTAAAATCAGAGGAGACAGGCCAGGCTGGAGGAGGAATCAGATTCAGTTTCACGTTCTTGTACTGTAGCTTCTGTACTGTAGATTTGTTTGTAAAGAAATACTGAAACGACACATTACCACTACTACTAGTTTAGACTACTCAAAAGAGAATATCTAATGCAAAACTATGAATAGTAAACATGTATCTACTGAATTCCTCCATTCCACTATGATGCAAAATACAGCATCAGTAGATATTTAATCCCACGAATCCTACCTACAACCATCTGATGGAGCAAACCCGTGTGTGTCACGCTGTAGTTGTACTACTAACAGCTTGTACCAGATTACCATTTCGGTTACTACAATTACTACAAGTACTACTATCAAGCTACCACTCAAAGCCTGAGTGTCTGCTCATTGAGGGGAATTGAGTCGTCTGTCTCTCTCTCTGTGAATCACTTTACATTCAGGTCAGAAGGTCTGCTACATTACCATGTACTTTCCGATCACTGTACCCGTCCTTACCTTTTTTTTTGTTTGTTTGTCTGTTAAATGAAATCATTTACAGATTATTTATGTCATAGAGCTACAAAAAGTCCCCCCCAAATTTCCCTTTGATCTGTGAGGACATGTGACTTTGAAGTCAGCCACTGGAACCAACGATTTAGCCTTCAGCAGTTATTTATAACTGACAGTGGTCTGGCATGATTTATGTAGCAGAGATGTACAGCAGTGCTCTCTGAGGGGGAAAAAAGGAAAGGAAATTTACATCACTTTTGCCTCTGATTGCAGTGAAATTTACATCCGCCCCCTGAGGTAACAGTAATCAACACTGGCATACATTTAATATGTGTCCTGATGTTAATTGAATTCCATTGCTGAGGTGTGTGTGTTGTATCCAGGTGACCAACTTGATGCATTTATTACTTTTCTAACATCTCTCCATGATAAAGGTAATAACCATAATCATAATCAAAATCATATGGCCATAAGGCCAGGCATAAACTCAGCTCTGTTCGCGTTTGACTTCACAAAAGACAAGAATCTCCTCATTGGCCTGAAGGTGGACAGACTCCCTGCCTGTCTCACTTTACGGATGCTAATAATATGGCTCTGCCGCCACCAGACAGGAGGGGTCACAAAGTCAATGCAGAGGCTTGCTGAGTGTTAACAATGTGCTGCTGGGAGAGCGAGAGGAGGTCGGCAGCAGGGTGAACAGGCTTTGTTGTGCCACATGGCTTCCAAGTTGAATATGGGCCATGAGGGAGTTGTTCACCCAATTGTTCTACACTGGATGACATGAATCCACCTCCATAGCAGCTCTGTTTAAATAGCTGCACCCCTCCCACCCCCCCTTTCCCCACTGACAGATGTATCTTTATTCAAGGATTTATTCCACTATTTTTTTTTCTTTCTTTGAACAGGATTAGGATTATTTAGAGGGGGATTAGTGTTATTTTTTATGGATAATTTCAGAGCTTGCGTCAAAGAGGATAAATGTGAGGGGGTCATTGGCTGCCTGTTTGATCTTTGTTTGAGCTGTTTTGTTTGACATGTGCTGAACTGGAAGTGAAGTGCTTTCTTTCGTGTTACGTGTCTGTCATCGGGATTTGAAGAGTTATCCAGTTACACATGTGACATTTAGAAGTCAGATAAAGCAAACAAATAACCAGCGGCTTTTCTGTAAAAGTATTATTCCTATGTGTATATACTGAAGAGATGAACTTGTTGGGAAATGATGTCCACATTGAAATATACAGCCAAAGCATCCATAAAATGATTTAAACAAATTTAACTTAAGTTAACTTTAGTTTTTTGTTATAATACGCCTTGGAAAATGTCAAATCATCTGAAAGCTCTGCCACAAACAGAGCAGTAGATCATTTCACCACACAATGGTAACAAATTGATTTTCTCATCAATAAAGTTTGAAGGTCACAGAACCAAAGATATGAAAAACAAGAAAGAAAACAAATGATCCGTTTTTCGATTTACAAAGTCATATAAAGAATACTAAAAAAAAAAAAAAAAAACTTAAGTTAATGAACTTTTTCAAACTTTGAAACAGATGTTGTCCAGGCCTTTCTGGTAACTATTTTATGTCTAAGCAGTGTCTGTATGTATAATAAATGCTGTGTTTTATGTACTTTATATTATTTTGTGGCTGTTTGCGTGGGTGTTTTAATCAGGTGTCAGGTGTACCGAAATAAATGAGAGGAAGGAAAGTCATGTTCTTGTTGCAGTTGTGGAAATGATTGAAGGACAGCTCACAGTTTGTTCCTTCTCTGCACACGGTGTTTAGAAACACAGGATTTGTGGTCAGTTTACTAAAAAGTAAAGCAAATGTTTTAAACGTAACACATGAAAACACATCCAGGGAGTCAGTTCTTTTCAATGAACGGTCACTGCATTTCTGTGTCGCTACGAAAGAAAAAGTGGACAGATTTAAGCCTCTACAACCATTTAGTAAAAATAAAATGACCATAAATATTCATGGACATTTATGATTCTAATGAGATATAATGTATGGATGTAATAGGATGTATATGTCAATATATGTTAATTCATTTTAAACACATAGTTGATATTAAACCAACCAGCTTGAATAAAACGGTTTGTTTGGTGGATGAAAGGCTGATAATGTAGTCATGAGAATGAAAACATATACGGATAAACAGTGTGTTGCATCAGATCCACATCATTCATTCCTATTAAGAGGCTTAACGAACTTGAAAATACATAAACCCCATTGTTTGAAGATACACCTGCTGATTTTGTTTTTGTGTCTAACTCTAAATCTCAACAGTTTTCTCCCAGCTCACAGCCGATGTTTCCCGACTAAGCACAGTTCAATTCAACAAAGTATGGGATTTTACGGTTTGTTGTTTTGTATCATTTGTTATTCAAGTGCGCAAATTTATGAATTCATCTCTTACTCAACTTTACATGGCACTTTCACAAAGTCCAGTATCATAGAACGTGACACTCAGAGCTCAGTGATGTTGATTTTATACAGGTCATAAAAAGCAGCTCACAACATTTTCAACTCTTAAGTCTATTCAGTTCTTTATTTATATATTAATTAATTAATTTATATTTATGGTACACTGTTGCCCATAAAGTTGGAATGATTTTGTTTTCAGACACATTCCTCTTTTTATTCCTATTTATACACATCAGTAATCACATTAGAAGAGACTGATCAATAAAGTTTTGAAGAGATATAAACTTTATCTATCAAGAATAAATCACACTGTCACAATCATTTCATGTGAAGAGGTCAAATATATTTTATTCCAACTTTATGGGCAACAGTGTAGATTTCAGTCCATTGGTCTTTGTCACCATGTCACACAACAAGTGACAATTTGCTCCCACTTCTTATTAATTCTCCTAACAACAGTAAGAAGGCAACCATTAACCATTACCCAACTTAAAATGAAACAAAAATACAAACACATCAGCTCTGAAAAAATACTGGTTTTGTAATACAAAGCAAATTTGAGGTTTCGAGAATAAGGTCACAATAGAGAAGACTAAAGTTGTAATTTTACAAAAAAAAATCTCCTCTGAGAATAAAGTCTCAGAATTTTAATACCATTGCCACTGACTGTCCTCTCACTGTCCTGAGAGAAGAAATCATGTTTAAATTGTTAATTCAATTCAATTCAATTCAATTTTATTTATATAGCGCCTTCCACAATCAAATTGTCTCAAAGCGCTTCACAGA
>JBBMJY010000024.1:25515893-25549191 GCA_037833715.1 Toxotes lorentzi
TGTGTGTGTGTGTGTGTGTGTGTGTGTGTGTGTGTGTGTGTGTGTGTGTGTGTGTGTGTGTGTGTGTGTGTTGCACCAAGCTCATAATTTACACACATTCATGCAGGAAACATTTGCGTTCATGCTTCTAACACAATGTGGCCATAAGCAGCCCACTCCTGTGACAACTTTGACAATTCCATCTGTTTTTATTGGCTCTTGTATGATTGAATCTTAATCTTAAAAAAATTATGATTCTAAATTTCCACCAGATTATGTGAACTGTTAATGTTGTATTTCCTCACCTGGACAAAAAAATGTGGCAGAGCTATATGCTTCAGATTCATTTCAATAAATTACTCAACACTTAACTCTGGTGCGGTGTGTGTGTCTGTTCTTCTGTTAGCGAGCCAGTGATAAAGGACAAGGTACCTTAACTGACCCTGTGTTAAAGCATGTGTTTTATGTACAATAGGTGTGAATGTATGTAAAGCAGGCTGTACACAGATAAAACCTCAGCAGACAGGAGACTGACAAGATGTACCTAGACCGTACGAATGTATTGAAATGTTCTTTATCATAGAACATAAATAAAGAGCTGGATTTCTTTAAGCTGCTTCTATGACATAGTCAGTGGTCAATGACAATCAAATTTGGATTTGAGGAATGAGGACAGGAAAGCAGGTATTACCACAGTCCTTATCATACGCTGTCCTAATCATAGCTCTGGTCCACCTCTGAATGGACATGAAAATTACCTATCACCTGTCAAAGGGAAATTACTGGTGAAGAATATGTTATAGCTCTTGTATTCTTCTATCCTCCCACCATGTTGATATTACACCCTTCTGCTGAGTAAATGTCCACAAAAAAAAATAAAAAATTGAAATCAGGGATTATTACGCCGGAGGAAAACGCGAGCCAGGATTGGGAGGTGATTTTCTGTTGAAACATGACAGCATAAATACTTTGATAGTTCTGACTGAGCCTGGTGTCGGTACAAACAACTGACATGGGATATACTTGAGTGCCTGATAAGACTGCCAGACATGTAATTCCTCTGTCATCATTATCAGAGTCATCTCTGATTCAACAGCAACCAATTGGACTTGCAGTTTGGTGGAGGGATTAATAAATACTAAACAAACATTACATCTCCATATTTCTGGATATCATGTTCAACCTGTCATCATGTGACAGCTCGGTGCACAGCCTCTTCATGTTTTTACAGACTAGTGTATCCATGCATCACTGATGAATAAAATACATACTGAACTTCATTAAAAACAAGCTGGATATTTCAAAGTGGATGACAGTCATGATAGACATTCTCTTCAGGTCCGACCTAAGGTTTCTTTTCAGGCACCAAGAATGATTTAGTTTGTCCTGACCCTTCACCCCAATCCCTTTCTTCGAACTGTAAGCTTCATACGAACTAGGTCAGATGACAGTGTGTAAAGTCTAAGTGTTTCTACCTGTTCTGAATTCCACAATGGGCCCAAAGGCAGAATCCTGCAATTACAGCCTCCTCCTGTCTCTTTCCTTTCTCCCTTTGTGTCTTTTGCATGTCACTGTAGTCTCGACTCAAATGCATCGAGACTGTTCTCCCAAGAAAAAACAGCAACAGTCGTTTTAGCACCTTTATTGGAAGTATACTGAGATCTTGGGGGGGTGGGTTTAGTTGTGGGTCAAGGGGCTAAAGCGCAGCTGATGTCTGCTTCTTCAAAAATGCAACAACATGTTAAGTCTATGGTGACTAACACCCCATGGAGATCACAAGAAGTCTATACAAGTTTCTGATGCTGGAAGAGGTTGTTAAGAGTCCAAGGGTGGGGCATAGAGACATTGTAGTGTAGTGTTGTGGTGGTGGTGTCATTGGGTAAGTTAAAACACTGAGCTATAAATTAAAACCTATGCTGTACGTGTTGGGGGACTGGAGTTAACCCGTTGCATCAAGCATAAACCCAGCTTTAAGAGCTTTCCTCATTCCTCAGAATCAGTACATACCACATCTGCACTGGCATGATGGAAAAGGCAAAAATGCTCTCTCTTATTCTCCTTCCTCACCTACTCAGCTTTTATATAACAAACTAACTGCCTTGCACTGCAGAAAGATGAAGAGATTAAATGCACAACAAAAAAAAGCTTCAGAGGCCTTAATGAACAGTCTGTTTGGTTCAGTTTATGAATAAACATAAACACTAACGTATGTCGCACCTTACCATCAACTGCTGTTATGAGCAATCTGTTCATTAAGGGGCGCTAGGGCACGACCTAGGCTTGTGCCTAACTCTAAAAACATGTGCATATGAACCCCTGTGTCCAGTGTCCTGTGCCTTGTCAGTCAAAGAGCTTATGGCTTCTTTGACAAGCAAGAAGTTACAGTTCACACACCATAAAAGATTAGATGATAAGCTTACCCCCCCCAAAAAAAGTTTGTCTGGCTGCTAGTCCAATGTTTGAAGGGGTTATGTGTGTTCCAGTTTGTTCGCTTTTCCAAAGTAAAAGTCACTATTTGCATAAGAAACCAGAAATGTGAATTTAAAAAAAAAACAAACCATAAGGCAGTGGAAGCCTGAGGAAAGCTAAACCTGGACAAAAATCTAAAATTACTAATTGGTTTACTGATCAGTTGTACTTTGTTCGATTGATTTGCAATTAATTCTGGTTTGCGGTGCATAAAAGACAGAGGCTGGCGCCAACCTTGGAGCTTGCGGATACCTTATACTCACTTAGAGGGTGAAGGGGGGGAGAACATCAATACATTGTTGTGAGTCTGCCCCGGGACTCACACTGATACTGTCTTCTTCATTTGTTGGGGCTGTGAGGCAGAGTGTATGGAACAATACATTTTCTGTCCATTTTAAAAGGGAAGTGATGGATGATTTATCCTCTTAAGTGCAGGTGGGTGGTGTGTAACCCTGATCTGCCTGTGCCATTAGTGTGATCTTATTCTTTGGGATACACATCATGGAATTAATGTTTTATACTCCATAGGGATACATTATACAGAGCTGTGCAGTAAATATAGCTGCTCTTCCAATAATATGGCATATCACTGCATAAATATGTTGGTAGCCAATAAATATCCTCTCCAATGAGCATGAGGTGACTGTGAACTTCTCCGCTTCTTTACTGTTCTACACAAATTAATGGAATTTTACCACACAAGCACAGAGATGTAAAGATGAAATAAGTTATAGTCAAAACACTGAACAATAATCTTTTGTTTTTTCATTTAAACTTATTTTTATTCAATTCAATTCAATTTTATTTATATAGCGCCTTCCACAATCAAATTAGGTGGTGAATTTACATGTTTGTTCTCTAAATAACACGGAAAATAATGGATTTTGCTGATTTGGCCAAGAGATGTAAACCACAGGGATTTATGTATTTTAAAAGCACCTTTTGGAAAATGCTATATCTCATGTTTGCACTCTGGCCTACACTGAACCCTTTCCACTGATTGGCTTATGCTTCAGGACGGCCGAGTTAAAGTCCCAGTAAACTATCCCAGTGCGCCAGCATGAACAATACCAGGACCTCCTCCAAGTGGAATTCAGTCGTCATGTTGTTTTGTTGTACTGTCTTAAAGCATACTTCACTAAAGTTATATTTAAATACACTGATAAATACATTTATATGTGGTGCCGTCATGATTGTATTTTAATGTACTTAAGTGCATTACTTTTTTAACACCACAAAGTCCACAACAACGGCAATACCATTAAATGCACTTATCATTTTACATAAAAGTACATTTTAAGTACACTGGAATGGAGTATTCTGAAGTGGAGTACAATGTAAAAATGTACTTAATGCAAAACAAAATAACTAAAACATAAATACATGTATACAGTGCACTTTAAGTAGTAATTAATGATCATTTGGATTATAATCTGTAAATACTAGACTGTACAACAAACACAATTCTCAAAAGTAGGCTCACATTTATTCAACTATAAATGTAAAACGGGTACATTGTGATAAACTACATTCTGATGAAGTATTGAAAAGTAAACTATGTACTTTCTGAGAAGAGTTTAGATGGAGATGAAAGTCAGAGAAGGAGAAGGATGCAGTGTTGATGGAGGCTCGGAGTCCAGTGATGGTGACAGCTGGGACAGGAGAGATGAGGCCAGGGTTCTGCACATGCAAAGGGAGGAAGGGGTCAGAGATATTTCAGAGAACATCCACAAGCCACTGAGCTGATGAACTGATGATACCAGCTGTAGTGTAAATTATTGTGAAACCCATATACTTTTATTATAGCATATGCCAAACAACAGCACTGTAACCCTGCCAAAACAGAGTAGATATAGAATTGAATAGTTTCTATTACATCATCAGGACGTCATTTACAGGCAGTGTTGCCAACTCATCACTTTGTTTGCTAGATTTACCAACCTTTCAGACACATTTGGTGACTTTTTTTTTAGACTTTTTTAGCTTTAGCTACTTTCCATAGGAGACAGTCATCAGTTTTGTCCTGTGAGCATAAGGTCGGGTTTTATATCACCCGGTGACATTTAGCAACGTATCGGTCTTCAGCTACTTTCCACTGAAAGTAGTTGTATTCAGTGGTTCCACAGCAGTTTTCAACTTGCCCTCAATTTCATGTATTGACCATGCATGGTCCTGTTTAGGACAAAGCCTAGGATGTGGAATTTCCTATCATGCTATATTTTTATTTTATGTAGAATGGAAATGTATAGTGGTCATGTCCACTCGAAGCTGTGGATGGAGAGGAACCTCGAGCTGTAACACTGATGAGAAGAGGAATTTCCCTTTAATCCTTCCTTCTTTTTCTTTGTCCTTTCCTCTTTCTCTCTGTGTCTCTGTCCCTAATGCCCTCCTACAGGAGGAAGCAGAGATAAGGAAGCAAAGGAAAGGGAAGAGAGAAAGTCTTGACCACAGATGCTTTCTGAGTCCAGACTGCTAGCTTTTTAGCGCTGGGTGTGTAGCGATCTTGTTACCCAACGTGCCGCCACCACGTTCAGAGACACACTAGAAGCTTCCCTGGAGATGCAGGAGAGCAGCTCTTCTGTCTCCAGCATGGCGGAGGGAAAGATCTGTCTCGGACGTCACTGTGTCTGACCAACCACCACCACCGCTATACACACACACACACCTACACACACACACACAGCATCACAGAGCTGCTGTCTTGCCCAGAGTTTACTCCCACACACCAGCTTACCTGTTCATGATAGACAATGGATGACAAAGATGGAAATGCATCACACCGTGTGAGCCACTGACAACACACAGTGGACAACTCAGCTAAAGCATCTCGACACGCCCACTGTTGCCCTGGAAACAGACCACAAATCTGGGCTCAGAAATAAATAATTGTGAAATGATTTTGAATCATTGTTCTGTTTTATAAAATTAAAATATTATTGTATACTTTTACTAATCAAAACTTAGGATCACATCCCTTTTGGCTGTAGTAGAGACATAAGAGGGGTCAGAGGTCATGGTTTATTTGACTGCCTCTTTTATCCCTACACAGCCATGGATTGTGTAGGAGGCAGGAGTGTCAAAATTCTAAATTTTAATGTTGCTTAATGCAAATTCCGCATTACATGTCCAGTGATACAGTCTTAGCGGCGCATCACTCGGCTTGTGTGTCAACGATAAATGCAGCTATCTTTGAGATGTTAGGCAAGCTAATGTGCAGCATTGCAGGGAAACGCTGATCGTCAACACTTCGAGCTAACCCCATGTCACACATTTAAGCAACCAAGTTATCTTTTGGTAACTATCCTCACACACCATCTTTCATCAACATGAGAGCAGAATAGAATATGTGACAGTGCTATCTTAGAGACACCAATATTGTATTAGACAGCAGTCATGAATAGGGTATAGATAAGGTAGCCTTATGTCCAAGGGATTGGACTGGTGCTAAAGATGCAGTGTTATTTAAATTGGTTTGATTCTGGGCTGTCCTTTTGTCTACATCAAGTTCCTTCTACAATTTTATTCAACATGATATGTGGAAGACTGGACAGAGACCATATGTTTATATACACTGTAGCGAAGGCCGTAGACATTATTAGACATTATTTGGAGAATAACTCCACTTTCATGACAGGGCATTTTAATTAGACAAGAAAAAAATCCATGGCAGCATCATTGGAAGGATTTACTGTTTGACCCATCCTCTGACCCCTGACATGGAAGTCAAATTTTTTTTTTTTTTCCCAGCTCTTTAAATTTGCTTCCTAAATAAAGCCCGTCTGTACCTGCTATTGATAGTTGTATTGATCTGTGTGTGTCAAATGACTACAAAGCTGAAGAGGCTAATCTAAAAATCAAGAACTCATACAGTGCAGTGGTTAGTCAAGCAAATATGCTGAGCCAAAACGTAAACCTATTCAATTTATTGGTGGCTTATTAGGTAGATCATTCACGTCAGTGAAGGTGTTCCACATGGATAGATGTGAGAACAAACTTCTACTTCTAATACAATGTCCTCTACTCCAGATTCACTCTAAATCAGCCAAATCCAATAGATTCCTTCCTCCTGGCAGTCATCTGTAGGTTTCTTGTCACTGTCTTGCCACTAAGCCTACAGCATCAGCAGGCTTGCTGATGCTGTAGGCTTAGTAATTCAAGCCGTACAAAGCTATTTGAAAAAAAAATCACAAAAATGAACAACTAGAGGACAGGAGCCAGAAGACCTAAGAGTTCTGATGGGTTCATGTTGAATAAGTAAGTCAGAGAGGTGCTGTATTTAGAGCTTTATAAACAAAGGGTAAAAGTTAATAAGTAAAGTGATATTATTATTATACATTTCGCATACTTTTTTTTTTCAGCCATGCAGTTTCAAAAGGTTAATAGTAACATTCAGTGTGTTTTGTCTTGCGTGTAATCAGGGTTTGGCCTTATTGTCCAGTATTTTTGGACACAGTCTGTGAATCCCAAATTTACATGTAATGTTCAAATTCAAAGATATTTAATTACAAAGCCACATTGTTCATAGCAGGAAAATCCTTGTAAAAGAATTGGATACAGAGATCACAGGGACATACACTTGATTTCCCATTGTGCATGATGAGAGACATTGGGTCTTTCTGGTCTTTAAAAAAATAAGAAGTCAATTATCTTTTGTTGTCTCTTTCCAACGGTAAACCCACAGCAGATATTCCTCTTCTATTTTATGCATCTGTCCTAGCAGACACCAGCTTATTACAACTGATTTATTTGCCTTTGTGAAGGCCATTATGAAATGCTGCTCTATAAATAACAAAGCAGCAATCCATAGGCAGCTTCCACACGGCCTCAGAGTGTATGTAGCCATACAAAAGAGCGACCAGTTGCTAGGAGCACAAAAGCACCACAGCCATTAGGGGCCTGATAGAGTTTTGCCTCCTGCCATCAGGACAAAACTATAATTAGACATTAATTGGGGGCTCTATTAATGTGTGTGTGTGCGTTTGTGTGCGTGTGTGTGTGTGTTGTGATGTGCCCCGTGTTACAGAGAAGCTGCTAAATTCTTCATTGTGTGCTTATCTCAATTTGTGTGCGTTTATGTGCATGAAATGAATGGTATCTATGAATTTCACTTTAGACAAATCAATACTATCTGATAATTATATGCAAGGAAGAAAAGTGCTTCAGTCTTGTATGTATGTTGATGCAGATCAAAGCTAAACTAACACTGCTGTTTTTTTCTCCTTATTTCCGCCCATCAGAGACGACCCTTATTACACAATGGCCAGACCCCAACTTAAAAATCCACATAACAATATGCTAGACTCTACTTCAAATGTAGAATACTCAAAAGAAGCTCGAAAAAAAAAAAACAGATCTGACTTTTCATTTTAGGGTCTTTGTTGAGAAAATGGCATTATTTTGTGTCACTGCACCTCGTCCAATGGCATCTTGTATCCCTTTGAAGGAAGAGGAGCTTCAGATGCAGGAAAATGGAAAAATTGCAATACTTTTCTGTCATTTTGTCGGGCTATTTTGAGTCAAATTAGATCAAGGGGTGTTGCATCTGTCTTGTGTAACACAATGAGAGGCATTGGTTCGCTGGGAATGGTGGAGGCACCTCTCCAGAAGATCAAAAAGGCTTGCGATAAAGCTGTGTTCCCCTGTCATTTATCAAGACATATCAATATTTCTGATGAAATTATGCTAGGCTAAAGCAACCCCTAAAACAAGAATGAATATGAGAGATATGGGCATAGCTTATTTAGTTTAGCCGCTAGTTACATAGTTACAAATCTTGTGTCTTATATTCTTTCACTAATTCTTAGATATCTACATATACCGTATACAGTATATTGCATGTATGTAATGCCTGTAAAAAAATAAATAAATAAAAATAAATATACATATGTTTATATGTATATTTATGTTTCTTGTGAGTAATTAATATTAAGAAGCTTATTGTTTCTCTGCCATTTCTGCAGTGTCCTGCAACAACGAGCAGACATATATAGAATAATTATCTCATTGTCATCCAGAGGGGGTGGGGGAGGGGGGTTGGGGGGGTTGGCAGTTAGATTGCTGGACAATCAAATCTCCATGCCAACTAACTGATGTATTTCCAAAGGAAAAAAGACGACGCAGGACTGATTTGCATGCACGACAAGCTGCTACAGGTTTGAAATCAATGGATGTCATCCATGGCTCAGAGAAAGAGGCAGGTCATTTATCAGATGTCCGTATTTATTCTTGCTTTTACAGTGAAATCTGTGTTTTGTAATGTTGTTTTCTTGTGGTCCCAAATGGTAGATGTAAGTGTATGCATTTTAAGGACTTCAATACCCAGAAACCCCCACCAGTCCCCTTTACAGACTGTGAATGTTGTGAACTGTGAATTTTTTGGCAATCCATCCACTAGTTGCTGTCACACTTTTAGTATCATTGTGATTCACACTGCAAGCTAAAACTGGCATTACAAAATGCTGAAGCTGAATTTATCCAAACTGACACCAAAATCTTCATCCTGACTTTTAGATGCAGCACCTAACCTCTCATTCACTCCACAATGGGAACAGAATTTGAAGTTTTCCCATTAGATGTTTCTGGCTGCAACTTTCTCAGGAACTCATAACGTCCCTCTTCAATGTTCACAACCTCACATCTTTGACAATTAATTGTCGTTTTCACACATTTTAAAATTGCACTGATTATTCATGTGGGAGTTCTATGGCCAGCCATCTGTTGAAACTGTTCTGACAGCTAACACCTTTATCTACAATATTTAGCCAATGAAGATGACTTTTACCAACCCTGCCTACCTCAGTGATCTGTTTTTGTTTATGGTTGTTAGAAATAAATGATAGGGTTAGAATGGGCAACCACATATCCTCTTTGCTTTGAAGGGATTCATGCTATGTGCAGTTGTGTTTTCATATTACATGTTGTCTTAATACATAGGTGATATCAGTTTCTATGTAGATGATATGCAACTCTATCTATCCCAAACTCACAGGAACATGCTAGCTGTGAGCTAGCTATGAATCATGAACTGTAAAATATGTAAAGATGTAAATGCAGCATGTAACTAAAGACTGGCAAACTCGCATCTTTTTCTACAGCTTTCAGCATTTTACTGACAGCAAATTCTACATCTACATGTCATTTAAATGACAACATTTAAATTTATATCCACCTTTAATACAACACCCAAGACTGCATATTAGTACAATGTTTATATCTAAGTAGTGTTACCACACTGGGAACCTTCCACCAATTCACCTCCCAATCTTCCATGTGACTCAGGTGAGGTGATGCTGTATGCACATACATGCAGATTGTAACTTTCTAGACTAAGGTTTGACATACCAAGCATATGATCTGTGTCACATTAAACAACCCAACTGAGCTCTTTGACCAGCTACAATATTTAAATGCTGCCCACATGCTGAATCATGAGTAATGATAATCCTATAATAACAAAATAAGCACTGACAGGGGCCATTCTACTGCCTAGTGAGTACTTTTGCATTCCATTGTTGGCGATAATAATAATTTCATACTTTCAAGATTTTTTTTTCACATTTACTATTACAGAGATTTTAAAATACAGGACTTTTACTTGCAATTGAGTATTTTACAGATCAGAATACTGTATACCTGAATACCTGTACTACTGGCATCCAGCAGACACTAAGCTACATTTGCATTTGGCAGGAGATATGTTTGTGTCCACCTGTAGTACATAATTCACTGACCTCATACCTCTTCTTTTGTCTCTACCAAGTCCTGAGATGTTTCTCTGTGTTCACCCGCTAATGATAAACTTTCTCAACAATACTGTTGTGCTACAGAAAAAGCATATTTCTTTTCTCTTCCTTCTGCACAGTTTAAAATTCCTTTGATCACAAATCACAAAAACACATTAGCTCTGGTGTCATTGTCCGTGTGCCCTCATGAGCCACACTCACTTAGTCTCAACACACTGATGAATACGTGCTACAGCATGTCAGAAAAATCTCATTCTCAAGGCCGTTTGCTTTTAATCATCCACATATTAACTAAATATTTTCCTTCAGTACCATGGCAGCAGTGATTGCTCTATCATAGCCACCTGATAGCAAGCTGTACATGCTGCAGGGCTGATATGGCTGCAGGTTCACTGTATGACAACAGATTTAATAAGCAGGCTTTGTTTTCACTATACATCCAAAAAAAAATAAAAAATTGCATTAGATAACCAGCAGCCTAATTCCTTTGTTATTCCTCTGGTTACTTCATGTTCTGTGACTGTGACACCTCAATTTGTGCATGTGTGTTTTGTTTGTCATATATAAATTCAGTGCCAAACTAAATTAATTGACATTCTGAAAGGTAATACATTCATCAGTTTACCAATCACTTATAGACACTATGAAAGCTGGAAGAGTGCAGGTAGGTGGGTATTGAATGAAAAGCTAGTCCACCTATGACTTTAAATACATTCCGCATCAGCTTTAGTGTAGCAGTGTAGTGTTCTGCAACCATTACATGTAACAACTGCAGTTAATTTCATTCTGACCTCAAGCTCAGAAACCTTTTTCAAAAACACTCCTAAAATCTGTCTGTTTCATCTTCATTAGCCTCCACATTAGAAACATGTTTCCACTCCCGACACCAAATCAGAGATGATGTATTACAATATTCTTTAACAGTCCTTCAGAAAACACACCCAAAAAAATTCTAATCAACTACAAACTACAGTTGTCAAGACAAATGGAGACAGACCTGTAATACTCAGTCAGGGCTGGAATAATAGTACCAGGTGAGTGGCAGCTGCTGTGGAAAGTTGGCGTAACACTGCCCTCTACTGTAGCCACACTGTCTGAGACACAGGTTGTTTTGCATCCTCACATGCAAATGTTTGCATTTTTCCCCCAAAATTCTCTAAAAATTCGTGTAAGGCCAAAAAAAATTCAGGTTGATCAAATTGCTTGGATTTGAAATTGCTTGGCTTGAAATGACCAACAGGTGGATTCAAAGCACATACATTCACACAGTTATTACAGTTAGTATTCACTTCCATTGGGAAGCTCCTTTATCACTGGTTCATTTTTTTTTATAAAACACTAATAAACACTATGCTATAGTACCACTTTTGTAATTGGAACTGAATATAGGAAATATATACACCAAACCCCTAGCAGGTGCTATAGCAACCATATTTTCACATTTGAACACAGGTGTTTAATCTGGAACACTGGAATCAGTTATCAAAATAATATCATAAGCGATAATATCAATAATATCAAAATTATATACTGCATAACATAAGATGTTTAAGATAATACTCCACATGGACTCAACTGATAAAGATGATTAAGAAGAACTGAATTAAAGTTATTTCATCAATCTTATCCTGACCTTTACACTTTAACTGCAAGACTACAGGTTCTGCACCCCACTGTTTTCTTCATAATCTTCAACCGGGAACCTCAACTGATTGATGAAGTTATGCCATTGGTTGGCCAGCAAAGTGTTGGAGTTTCCTCAGTGGCTGTTGCTCTTGAATGGATGCAACTAGTTTCTATTGTGTCATCAGGGGGTGTTTACAGGCAGTGTTGGCAACTTAGGACCTTTGTTGCTAAATTTTATTGACTTCTTTTTGTTGTTGTTAAAGAAACAGCTAGGGGAAAAGCAGACAGAGAAACATGTCAGTGAGAACAGCTTTATTGTGAATTCAGATGAATTAAATGACTGTATATGTGAGCACAGAGAGGAGGAGAGGAGCAAACAGATAAAGGTTGAAAGCAGCTGAAACTAGGCAGAATCTAAATTCTATGTAATGATGTCATGACTGTACTAATTAATATTACATATGTGATCTAGCAAAAATTAGTGCATTTTCAAGCAGCCTTTAGCTACATCACACTGAAACAGTGTACAGTTCTCAAGTACGTCCTCAATTTCTCACATTGACCGCACACGGCCCAGTCATATAACAGGTTTTAAATAAAAGTACTTCCACTAAAGATTTCACAGGATTAGATATAAAAATGTGTGTTTTTCATATCTTTTTAGGAGAAATGATACAAAGTGAAGGTAATGGCATGGGAGCAATTAAAAATTGAATCACTTCATATCCAGAGATGTTCAACAGTGATAGAAAATTAAATATAGATCTGTAAGCTCCAGACTCCTCTGTAAGTGTGATGCTTCTGTTCTCACTGTTTCTGTGTCAGTGATGTCTTTTCCATATTAGCATTTATACATGAGATGACCACTGAATAATAATGCAAATACCTTTTCTGTAAATGTCTGCTAATTGATATTCAGAACTGGAGCCTCATCGGCTGCAGACTGACGTTTATTCTCTGCTGCCTAAGAACCAGCACAGGGCAAACAAAGCCACCATGAGGAGGCTATATCACTGACGAGCTGCTTGAATAGCCTTATGTCCCGTACACTCACTTTTTTTTTTTTTTTTGCTTAAGATGTCTTTTAATATATAAGAGCGGGGTTTTCTACAAAGAAGATCCAAGAGAGCACCTGCGTTTGATTTCTGGGGGCCACAATTTCCCTCATTAGCTGTATATTCAATTAGGCTGCACGTCCCCTGCATTGTTAAGGCTGAGATGTGGGTCAAACACTCAGGTCACTTTGAAGAGCTTGAGTACTCAATCCCCAGCCTCATGTTTTCTACCAGACAACTAGCTGAAGATTACATCAAACACTTGTGACTGATCTTGAACTAAATGAGTGAGAACGACTTTCTGATTGAATGTTCCTCATCCTCAGTCTACCAACCGCAACAACTCACCCACGTTATACAAGTCTGACAAGAGCAATGCATCTGTCCAATGGATGTGCTTGATCACTGAAGAACCTCCTGTCAGGAAGTTCAAGACTTCTTCATCAGCAGCTAAAAGGCTGAAGAGTCTCATCAGAATAGGAACAAAATCAAAAGAATGGGGACAGGGACACACTGATGAAAGCAAGTCAGAAGATTACAGTCAGATCAAAAGAGACTGTGTTGCCTTACTTTTGTGTTACCTTTACTTTTTTTTTTACAGTTGTCAAACGACCAAAGGGAGGGGGAGCTGCGCAATGACTGACAGCAAAGCCAGCACAACTTCTCCGGCACAATTGTCCAGCAGGTTCTGTCAAATTGCACTGCTGTGGTTTGTTGTTTTTGTAGGTCTGCATAGTTAATCACTCACACTGTTGAACTCTTTAGCTCAATCAGCTGCATTTTCTTGATCTTTGTATCCAAATCTATTGATAAATCCAATTTGTGTCCATCAAAGCTATCAGGCTTCATCAAGAAAGAGACCATGGGTCCATACTACTGAAAGTCTCCAAATGGTCCTGATGGTGTGCTAAATAAATGGACTGCATCGAACCAGGAACCAGGAATCGAAACCTTCCAGTTACTAGATGACTGCTCTGCTTCCTGAGCCACACTTCCTCAAGGACAGCTGTGCTGTGGGGACAGCTCCCTGTATTGGAAAGCAGAGGTCGCAATACTGCTTGAAAACATTACTCACTTGCCATCAAAGGCTCTGCATGTGTCGGACATGTCCAAAAGAGCTCGCCCTGCGCCTTGCAGTTGGAGACTAATCTCACTAACTAGGTGCCCCATAATGAGAAACAGACATGTCACAACCCAGTTCTCATCGATAAGCTCTGATAGGTCTAGGCCCTTTTCAGCTTGGAAGGCCTTAATGTTGCCAAACTTAGCCACCTAAATGGAGCAGCATGTGCCCTCCATTTCCTCAAGCAGGGACTGGAACTGCCGATGTGTCAGAACAGATGGATGAAGTTATTAACCTTCACTAACGTAGCCATTACCTCATTAAGATCTGAATTTGACATGTTTGAACAGAGGTTTTCTGACCGCTCCCCTCAGTTTCCTGACCATGGTCCTTCTTCCTGGTGTCAATCCCTCACTCCTCAAAATGTTCCATAAAAATGTTCTCGCCTTTTGTTGTGTCAACCATTGGCTTTAAGCAGGAGAGTTCCTCTCTTACACTCGAACTACAGAATGACTGCCAGAGCTCTTTGCTGCACACTGATATTTTCAGCTGTTTCTTTAATGTGTTCCTCTTTTATTCTTGATTTGACTGTCTCTTTGTTTGGTAAGACAACAAACGGAACCTCTGAGCTACAGAGAAAAGTCTCTTTGCCATCAGTGAATGGCTCTCCATATTTCACAATGCAATGAGCAAGGCAAAAGCTTGATTTCATGGTTTATAGCAGTGGGCGTTGGCTGGCTTCCATACCTAGACACGACACATTTGATGAACAAATGGAAATGGAAACATTCAGACAGCCACTTTTAGAAAATCAGATTTGACAGTGAACAAACCCATAGATAGGCATGTAATTTATTTTAAAAAATAAATAAACTATAGTAGAGTTTCATTATCACTCTAGAAAAATTGCTTATTATTTGCTGCAATAAACTGTGATGTGTTATGTGTTTTACTGGTATGGTTCAGTTTTAGTGGCAAGCAGAAGCTAATAAAAGATGAGAGGGTAAATTTCACTATGTGAATAAAGATTCAAATCTTTGAAAGACTGCATAACAAGACAGTGGTCTATATTCATACACAACATGAGAAAAATTTGTGCAACCTCAGAACAGACAGAATAAAGCCAAGCTCATGTGGAGATGCACTTATTTGCAACACTATATTGGTGAAATGAACCTTTATTAAATGGCAATATTCTCCATATACCACCTGCTAGTCTCATAATGAGAAGGGATTCAAATTAGGGAGAGGTGCTCCTTTCTTCAATGGCAGCCTGTTTCTTTTCATCAGTGAGCCCTTCAATAGAATAAAATGATGGAGCAGAGAAAGAGTGAAGAAAAGAGAAAATAATGTACACCACAAAGCAACCATTTTTCACAGTGTCAAGTCTTAACAAGGTGGAATTTTCTGAAGCAATAAACCATATTAAATACAAGAGGAGTTGCCCCCATTCTGTTTTGAAAAGAAAAATAAGGGACACGGGAAGACCAGAGGACAGAGTCAAAGGCGATTTAAGGTGGGGAAATGATTGTATGAATGTTAATGTCTGCCTGAGACAGACAATGCAGCTCAGTGCTCAGTGCAGAGCTCTTTAATATGTAATTTTGTTATGAACTAGATTAGTCCTCATACAGCTCGTGTGAACCAAACACAATATACAAATCTATCTGTATGTGGTAGCTCTTTAAAACAGTAGGGGCAGATTAATGCACCTAATACTCACAGTAAATGAGGGAAGGCAAAATGTGTCATAATATACTGAAATGTGCTATTAATGCTCTACCCCTGCTCCGTGGTCAGGGAGATTTAAGAGCAATGTAGAAAAAAAAGAGCCTCAGCAAAACCAATTCCTGAAGTGAAAGCCATCTTCATATTAACAAACTGCAGGAAGTCAAATCCAGTAGATTTCAACCAATTGTTTTTTTTTTCTATATTTCTAATGCCTACAAAGGCCTGCATCATGTATAGTGTATGACAAGTGGTCACAATCATTTTAAGCATGCGATGAAAGCTTTTAGTATATGAGAAAAAAAAATCTGATACAAATCATTAAGATATGAGCAAATAATCTGGGCAGATTTTAGCCCCTACACACATTAAATATATGATCTATATACAACCGGAAACTTTATTTAATTTTGAATGATTCATTTCTCTTCATTCATAGTCTGTAGTGCAATAGTAAAAGTGTATATGTCAGTTTGTCTGTTTGCAGTGTACATGTTTAAGTATGAAGTAACAAATATGTGTTCTGCATTATTCTGAAAGACTGAATCCATCACCTCCTGCCCTCAATTGGCACCAATATATATTTTACCCTTAGTGAGCACAGAATATGATCGATCTTTCTTTGTTATCAGTTGTAATCAAGTAGCTGTAATCAAACCTCTTCTTAAAAAGCCAACCCTTGATCCAGGTGTTTTAGACAACTACACACCTATATCTAACCTTCCCTTTCTATCTAAGATCCTTGAGACAGCCATCACTAATCAGCTGTGTGACTTTCTACAGAACAATCATTTATTTAGTGTTTTACTTCACTCAGGATTTAGAGTGAACCATAGCACAGAGACAGCACTATTGATAAAAGTTTGTTCACATGAATCCTCCATGAGTGCAAAAGGTGAGCGGTGTCAGTTTTATGTAATGTTGCTGGTATGATGTCAGTATCACTATAAACAGGTCTTTTCCCTATCTGTTGTTGCTGGGAGCCGAACACGTGAAAACTAGTCGCAGAAACTCTTGCAGCAAGGCGTAAGCAGGTACACTGTGTGGCTGCGTTTACATGGCTGCTGAAATGAAAGTCACTGATTTGCAACCACCATGAAACACAGCCAGTGTGGCCTTATAGTTAGTTCTGGCTCAGGCTTTTGCTTTTTGCTTTTTGCATGGAATACTACCACCACCCCCACCTGCCAAACATCTGCCCTGACATTCACCACATAAACCCTGAAGGCATTCTGCAAAGAAAAAGTGTTTATATCATGTTTATATAATTTCATACTTCCAAAAATGATAAAATTATTTAAAGGAGATAATTATTTTTATTCAGAAAAATAAATGAGTGTGCTCAGGGCCCAGTCACTTCTTTACACACACCAAACACACACACACACACTCACACACATTGCTTTGCCCACTGCCTGTCACTTACAGTATAGAGTGCTGCAGAAGTCCATTTGACAGTTATATGTTGCTTGCCATGACATCTCATTTATCCTATCTTACTGGACGCCATGGGTCAGTGCTTCACTTTTCTGAAGAGACTCCACCATTCATAGAGGAGCAGAGTGGGAATTTACATCTCATGGCAGAGTTTTCCCCTCCATTTGTTATAATGTCAGGTCACTGCACTGCTTGGCTAGCAGAGAGGGAAAGATAATGGCTTCAGCACACTCCCTCCCGATTTATTACACACTCACTGGTTCTGACCTTGTCTCCAGCTTGGGGTGCACTCAGATTTTTTTTTTTTTTTATGTCAGCCTGTACTGCTTTAACTTGCCAGTTAGCTGGCTGGCTAACTGTGATGCCATTCCTAGCTGCTTTCTGAAATCAAGACTGCCTCTGCCATTCCGTGGCACTGGAGTGCTTTTAATTCAGCGTGCTAATGTTATTTCAGATGGGCATAAAATGGCAGTGGGTGGGACCTACTGTATATTTAGCTGTAACAAAACCAATAAGCTTAATTATACAGGACTGCTTTGGACTGAGGGTTCCAACAAATCGTGGACCAACTGGAGCAGAGTTGCCAAGAGGTGGCTGGCGAAGCATACAAAATACATGGCTGTCACACCAGAGACTGGGGTTGCCATGCAGAGTCCTGTTAAGGTAACAAATGCTAATGGTTATATACAAATAAACATGTTCTGTCTGAAGACACTGTGAACTTTTTCTGGATTAAACCAGACCAGGATCTTTCCCAAACGTGAACCAAGACCTGTGAGAGTCTGAAGAGAACCATAAAACAGTTTAATAAAGCTGGAGTCACAACAGGTGGATATTGTACTGAAAGATTTGATAATTGGTGGAAATCAAAATATACTGTCAATGAACATTTGATAATTACAGTATCAACAGATTTGCAATCTGCCAAATACATACAGGGTTGATTGGCCATAATGTGAAACCAAGAATTCTGCCACATCCTCTGCATCCTCCCAGGGGATCTTGAAGCATCCACTGACAGATAGGATACAATATATATCCACAGCATTTTGTGGATCTGCCTCCTCCCACACACCAGGAAAGACTTCAGAGGGAGTTATCTAGGAGGCATTGTAGATTGGCTGGAAAATCAAGAGCTTCACCTTCAGGCTAAGCTCCACCACCACCACCACCACCACAGTCTGGTACAGCATCACCACAGCTGCTGTACCTGCTGTGCTGCTCTGCCTGTCCAACTCCCAGTCCATCTCTACCTCACTCATAAACAACACATCAAAATATTTCACTCCTTCACTTAACTCATCAGAGAAAGTTTACTGTCCACCAAACCTAATTAGTGTGAAGTGCTTGTGTCTTTAATGTGTTTCTTGCACAGTAGATTGTTCAGAAATGATCAAGGCTCATCATCCATAGGAAGCTCACAGCCCTGGTTCACAATTTTAATTTCCACTGCTTTAGTTCTAACCCAGCCTTATTTAGTGCTGTGATTTGGTCTTGGCACGTAGCACAGAAGTCAATGTCTAACCAGTGTTTTCCTGGATAGCACAGAGGTAAATTCCATGTCAGCGTTCTGGCATGAGTTATTCCTTATAAATCCTTCAGCAACACCTTTTAGTATCTGAAACGTAGCCTTTATTACCAGATAAAAATTCCTTCAAAGCTGAACTGTCAAGCAAAGGAGAGGAGTTGAATCTCCTCTAAGAAGCTTGGTTGAGAAATGTGTTTAATATTATGGTAAATGAATATGACATATACTATTTCAGCTTTTTTTAGTCATATGCTCCATTTGAAAAGAAGCTAATATATAATCTACCCCTGAGAAAGAATGAAGTCTTCCAGATTAAAATGTGGATTCTTATTTAAAGATAATGTATACACCATAGGCACCACAGGCACATTCAGACATCTTTAGAGCATGAGTACTTGATGAAGTGATACTGGCCTTTTTTACCCATGCATGTACCAGTGCTGAAGTCATCTCCCAAAACAATTCTGTATTCATTCATTCAATTAAGAAATAGACTGTCACTTCTATTTGTCGCAGCTGCTGTGACAGATAAATGTGATCTTTACCTTACCTGAAATAAAACCGCTCTTTTTGTTTTGTTGAAGCATCAGCATCAGAAGGACTCAGTTTAGATTCATCTCAGGTTTCCTCTCTGTTCTCGCTGTATTCATGTAATAACCATCAGTTTTTTTGCCACATGTGAATTTTAATGTTTTGTTTCTCTTCTATCGACCCCCTGTTAGCCTTCCCTTGGCCTTTCATTTTTATCTTCACTGCTGCTTTTTCTTCACGGCTCTAAAATTGCTAAACTGTATGCTTGTTCATTAACAATACCCCTGGAGGGAAAACAACACAGCATCATGGGAAAAAGATCCCACCAGAGGCTCTATCAGTATCTTACAGGTTGTCCCATAAAGACAGGGCATTTGGTTTATTCCATTAGGGACAGTGACTGCTGCTGTTTAGGAAATTATTCTGTCCCTTTGAATCCAATCAATCCCCTATGTTTACTTTCTCTCTCCTAAATGACTGTGAGAGTGTTGTGTGTGAGGGGGGGCCAGGGCCCCCTCTGAGAGGGTCTACGTGATTAATGACCTGGAAACGTCTTATCTTTTCATCTGATTAAATAAAACTGAATGGATTTTTACATTTTATAATAAAGTGACTCCACAGGGCTAAGATGACATTGTGACATGCTTGAGAAGCTCCGGTGTGTGCGTGTATGTGTGTGCTTTCCATGCACGTGTACACCCATGTGTGAATGAATGACTGCATGTATTCTCGTGTATTTGTGAAGGGCGTGTGCAGAGATGTGTGCGTGGGATTGACAATGTGTGTGTGTGTGTGTGTGTGTGTGTGTGTGTGTGTGTGTGTGTGTGTGTGTGTGCTACTTGATGAAAGTCTGAAAGTGCTCCAGTCTGCTGGTGTTGTGAAGCAGAAAACAACAGTTTGTCATCATCCAGTGACACTACCTGCCACAACCATTTTGAATGCCAAAAAAGGCCTGCTGGCAGCACGACCAAAGTTTCTTTTCAATTTCCTCAGAGTCTAATTGGGCACTGGAGCATTCTTGTGTGACAGTCCATCTTCAGACCGTGTGTGCATGCTTACATAAGGAAGTCCGAATATTTTTGTTCGTCATGTGTGTCTGACAAAAAAGACAAAACACTTTGTTCAATATAAAATTAAAATCTTGTTTCTGTTGTTGTTTTTTTTAAGAAGCTTATTTACTGTTCTAAACAGTACAGAGGGTACAGCAGACATGTGAAGAGCTGCAGTGTTCTGTCAAAAGTGTATATCTTTGAAAGAAAGGCAAGAGGGCGGCAAAACAAAAATGATTTGACAAGCAAACGTCAAAGAGGCTGGCAAACCATATTACAGAAAGCTTTTACAATTTCTCACAACAAGTGTAGAGAGAAAGAGGCAAACTTTTTGTCTTTGGTCTGGAATGTGCAGAGCTGTATGTGAGGACTGTTCAGTTTTTCGGTCTGATTAAACCTTTTCCATACCGCAACATCAGCTGTGGAAACACCTAGCTTTGCAATACTTAAACCACATTCAAATCACACAGAAAGTGAAACCTCACCTGTGCAGCGATTATTAGTAATGTAAGCATTGCACCCAACTGTGAGCTCTATTTTCATGACCCCAGGCTCGTCCGGTGCTCCTGCGTCAGGATCAAGAAATGATCATTCATCAGAAATCTGCCTGTCAGAGGCTGTAACATCACGGTCAATCATGACACACTGACAGTCTGGGAATCCTGGAGAGGTTTCTGTGGTTATTTTGCAACAGTCTGGTGATACCAGCAGCTTTTACCTTCAGACAGCTGTCAAGAGACTCACCAGAGTAAATAAAGGCCTTAAGCAAAGATTACATACTAACTATTGTGGTTTACAGAGCTGATAACGCTGGTTGGCATTAATAACATAATCGGAATACAAATTTTTTTATCTACGTCACACGTCAGTAGGTTTATACAGCTGATTTCACCAAATAAAGCGTGCGGCAGACCATGCAAAACGCACTCATTCCGGGCACTGAGATTGCAGTGTGCTGCTGAAATCGTGTCGCCACACCCTCCTGTGTACCTCTCCTCCCTCCTCTCCTCCTGGGGTGAATGGCGACCCACCAACATAGCAAACTCATTTCAGTGCCCCGCAGAGGAACACCAGTTCACTGGTGGGCCACTGCATTCCACACAGCGCGCCAACACAATGATAGAGTTCTGTAAGTATGTTTGAACAGATTTCCCACAGCTGAAACTGGAGGCAGTCCATTAAGAGAAACACATCTCTCAGCCCAGCCATCAGCAGGAGGGTCCCCCATATGAACCAAGGTTTGCTCAAGGTTTCTTCCTGTTTTTTCTTGCCACTGTCGCCTTAAGTGCTTGCTCTGGGGTCAGGCTCTGGGTCTCTTTAAAGTGCTTTGAGACAATTTTGATTGTGAAAGGAGATATAAAATTGAATTGAAATTAAATTGACTAAGTTTTTCTAAATTAGTTTTATTAATTTTATCTAAAAACGCAACAAACTGTTTACCCTGCCCTTGTCATGTTACAAGCACTATCCATGAAATGATCTATGATGCTGGTCCATCACCATAGCAGAAACAACCACGGGACAGGAAATGCATTGGTATTCTGACTAGTATTCTCAGTGGTGTCGATAAAGACATCTCCAATAACCAGACAAACCAGGGATCAGCATCATCTCGTTATAAAAGAGGGTTTTTCCATGTGTAAAGCCAAGCCAGGATGACATGCGTTTCCACTACAGCCTCACAGCAGGGGTAGAAGCATAGAATCATGCTACTGTTCTCCTTTTTACCACCTGGGCTGAACAAGGCTACAATCCTCCCTCAACAGAGCCATGTCATCGACAACAGGTTCAAGTTCTGTATCATCACAGTCACTGAATAAGCTGGAGTCCACTATCAGCTGGTCCGAGGACAAGGTGCAGTGCTCCTCAGCAATAACTGAGTCGCTGGGATTGTGAGCAAGGTACGTAACACCTTTACTGTGTCACCATATCATAATGGAGAAATCTAATTACATTTCTTTCTCCTCTTCTTTAGTCACGTCTGTAAAAGCGAACTCTCTGGAATATAAATCAGAGGGTGTGGTGAATAATAAATACACTCTCAGCCACAGTCACATCCCTGGTCTCACAGCTCTGAAAAAGCTGTGCCAGTCATTCAGTCACTGTGTTTTGCTGTGCATTTGTTCCAAGTGCTTGGTTTGTTCTTGATGGTCCAACTAAATCCTGTCCAATTCCTAGAGAGAAGACATAGCATTGACTACCATGTACTGTACTACACCAGGTGAAGAGGTTAATGTTTGGTTGGATTTCGGTACAAAAAAAGACTTGTTTAGGTTTAAGGAAAGATGGCAGTTTAGGTTAATGTGAATACTTTGTTAAAGCTGTTAATGCGGTTGGAAATTAGTAATGAATACCAGTCTCCCATATTACAGTCTGATGTTTTGGTGACCCATCCATCCTTCCAACCCAACCTTCTCCCTCTGCAACAGCATCAACCTTCCTTCCTCCTAACTGCTTTGGCAAGTAGAGGACTTTGTCACATGAAAGTAAACAGATGTTTTTGGCGGTTGTTGAAATGACCTTTGATACAGCGAGAACTCTTAACAACAACTGGTCAGATTGACATGGTCCCACTAGATCAAACACTTTGATCGATGACGAAATGTTGGGGAAAACCAACTGCTCTATTTCTGTGAAATTTGTTGTGGATATTCACGGTCCCCAGACACTAATGCTGGACAATTTCACGTGTTAAATGACCTCAAAAAATGGTTGACTTAAATGTATTGCTGAATTACAGATGCAATATAAATGAAAGGGGACTTCAAAACACTACACTGGGGCATCTAACCCATAAACTGCATATCACCATAATGAGATTATTCATAGTCCTTTGGTGTAAATATGCAGCATTTTGAAATTTGAATATAGTTCGTTCTATGTACAGGGGCTGACTCACAAACACAAACTTTTATGAACATTAAAAACTCAAACTAAGACATAAAATGGAAATGTGATCAGAATGAGCTTATTTGCAGAATTTCTCAATATGAATGGAAGTTTGATTGTACACGGTGGCTGAGATCTACAATGGATGTGGCATCTGCAATAATTTACTTTCAAAATGGTAAATCAAAGCTGATATGTTATAGTAATGAAGGTTCAGCAAGATTTTCCCTGCCTTCAGCTTCAGCATATTTGTTACCGGCTGTATTATCTGCTGGAGTGGAAAAATGGAGCACGGAAGACAACTTTGTTCTCTGTCTTTGTGGAGGAGAAGGATTCCACCTTTTCCATTGCTTTCAGCGGCGGATTAACTACCAACCTTCCCTGGCAGCATCGATCAAACACCGCGCATCACTGCACTTTGAAAAGAAGGTCTCTCTTCATCAACATCAAACCCATTTGAGCAGAAAAACTGCAGTGTCCAAATGATGTTTACACTTCTGCTCTGATGTCCCTACTTAGTGATATAGCTGCTCTACCCACTGTATTTCCCTCACCCAGCCTGCACAGGAAAGATTAATGATCCTGTGCTGCCAGAGCCCAATAACATTATGTGACATTTACAGAAGGCTAAAAAGCAAAGGCTTAAACACAGCAATTTTCAAAGGTCATCCATTTGTGAGTTTAGAGGGAATACAGCTCAGTGAGAAAAAGAAAAAAAAACTCAATTTTCAAAGGCTTTCCATTGTCTTCATTTGTCAGCGGTGGGTCTTATAAAGAAACAATATCTAGATCTCGTGATAGGCTTTTCATTCAGTCATTCACTGTGTACTGTAGTTCATTCTTATCTCATACCATAATAAATGATATATTTGAGAATAAAAAAAAAGATTTTTGATGAATGGCAGCATACTGTAAAGATGTTGTAATTTACTATAGACTCTTGATGTCCCTAAAGCACCAGCCAACCACTAATTTGGCTTGACAGAAGCAGACATGATCTCAATGTGCCAGTTTGGTCACATCATGACATGCAATGGCACTGCATGCACCAGAAGGAATAAGGAGAACATTAAATACATAACATTTGGTACAGCTCAGCTTTACAATTCAGAAATAAGGTTATGACTCTACTGAAGCCAGTAGAGGTCTAGTGGTGTGGTTACACAGGTATATGATGCATACCTACCTTTATGTCCATAAATTATGTCCATCTTGCATAACAAGCTGCAGTCAATAATTGTGCAGCTGTCAGGATTTTTGTTTGTTTGTTTTTTTCTCTTGGTACCCATCAGATCTGGAAAAATTTTGAGTATTTTTAGTTTTCAAGTCCTGTGTGTTGTACACCCTTTAGGCACACAAACATGGTACGCTGGTATCCTCCCAAAATATGAAGCTGCATGCTACATAAAGTATAGAGTGTAACTAGTGTTGTTGTTGGCTCAATAACCTCACTGCTGTCAGCCGATACATAGACATTTGTCTATATGTAGAAGCAAAACAATGTAGGAATAATTTTTAATACACTTATTGTCTACTTTGTCCCTCTTTGGGTGCAACACTGACATGATCAGTCAGCACTGTTTTCCTGTTTTGTGGAGAGGAGATGCTGCCAGAATGTACCAGTTCATAACCTTATCACTAGAGATAAGGTTTCGGAAAATCTGCACACTAGGGGTTAAAATGGCCAGAGTCCACTGGCCTTTCCAGTGTTCAACATGGTGTTTGTTGACAGTCTTGCTTTTAGACACCTTTAGTGCACAGTTCTTGACATATTCTGTCATATTTGAACAAGTAATGGCTGAGGACTGGGACTGTTGTCAGTGAGGACAAACTGAAGCATTTAGTTGAAGGTGCTATGCAACCTCCTGGCTTAATGGCATCCTGACAAACAGCTGCTCGTCTTCTGTCAAATATTTGTTCACTCTTACTATCTGCCATCATGTCCCCGTATCATTATTCAAACAGCTTATATAAACACATTTAGCATGTCCCCGCAAGTTGAGAAGGAGCTTTTCCAGGCTTCGATTCTTAATAGGACCAGGACATTTAACACCACATGGACAGGTCAGGTAGCACCATGAGTTCATGACAACTATGCAGACTGGATGACACTCTGCATAAACATGAGTCTATTAGTCATTTGAGGGAAATGACAAGAGGATGATCTGTGAACCCCAGTCCCTACTTGTCAAGGGGCAAATAACAACCAGTGCTGATAAAAATGAATTCTGTAATTAATAATTCTGTAATTTTAAAAAATAGCTGCATTAAAATGGTGGATCCTTTTTGTGTCTCTTGTGTTCGTATCCTTATTTCCCCCAAACATGGCTGCTGACATTGGAGAACACCAGGTCAGTTGTCCCAGGCCCTCGGTCAAGGGAGGGCCTCATTTTCCTTGACATAGTGGTCAAAAACATTTTTACATTCCCTCCCTGTAATGCAAAAAATGGTTTGGTCAAAATTTGAAAATGGTCAGTCATCAAAAGTCAGGTGTTCAGAAAAGAGAGAGAGACAAACCAGAGAAAATGATAGCAGCAGTGTAAGAGACTTCAAGGCCAGGTAGTTGAAAAAAGATACTTAAGTGGAAGATGCAGCTGCAACAAGTAAAACCCCACCTGCAATAGGTGTGAAAGGTATAATTCGTAAGCAAGGTGAGACATCCATTTTGCTAGTTTAAACATCCAGCAAACACAGCCACTAATAGTTACCACCTAGCTTTAGCTTGAATGTCCAGTTCTTAGCTACAACATGTCTTTGCATTTTACTCTGCATTTTACCCACACCAAGTGAACAAAACACACACACACAAACATGCACATGCACTTGGATACTGGGGCAGGGGGCTGCCTAGTAAGGTACCCGGGGAGCTGGGGTGGATCGGTGCCTTGCTCAGGGGCACCACAACCATGGTCGCAGATGCAGGAGGGGGCACGTCTCTTTCACCACCACCCATATCAGTTGTGCGTCCCTCCAATCTCCAGGCGGTCCAAAGTCCAAAGCCGCACTCTTAACTTGGCGCGCCACAGCCGCCCCCTTTTGAGCCAGTTGCGTACCTTTTGGACACCTTCCTCTGGGTGTTTTCTTAGAGGTGACTTCACAGCAAACCAAGAACACACTGGAGAGACTGTATATACCATGGGCCCAAGGAATGTCTCAAGATCTCAGGATCTTGAGACAGGATCAGAGGACATGGTTAGGGAGTAATACTAAACACTAAATATGTGGCAGAAAATGGATGGATGGATAGATGGACCTGGTGACCCCTTTACCTTTCTTCTTATGCCATATTCAAAATTTTCCTATAACTAAATGCCCTCCAAGACTATATAATGGATGTTTGGACCTCCATGAACTACGTTGTTAACATTCATGGTCTCCAAAGGATGAATCCTGTGGCTGGTTCGTGGTGAACCCCTTAGCCTTTTCTTGTAGGTCCAGTAGGGGTATTACCTTGTGGAGAGCAGTGGAGCAAAAACTTGAGGCCTTTTTTTTTCTAAAACAATACTGGAGCTTGTCAGGGACCTTTCCCACTGAACGTGAAGATGAACGTTGTTTTGCTCATTCATGCAGACCCTGGCAGCAAATAGATCAGCAGGGGAAGCAATCCCATGGTATAGATGTTCTGAAGTGACAGAAACTCCCCCTGGAGCATAGACACTGCTGGTGGTGATGACAAATGGAGCTCGAGGTTGGGACGTCTTCTTAGAGGGAGACTTCAGATTGGATTCGGTTTGATTGGAGAGTTGAGAGGTGGGCTGAGGAGGGTAGCGAATCGGCATTGTGCTGAAAAGACAGCTGAATGACAGGAGAATGACTCTTAAAGTTTGACAGCTTACAAATGATTGACTAAAGACAAGTGTGTCAAGTTGTTGATGGATGAAGAATGAACTGGTGGAGTTTAGGAATAGTGGGATTACCCAGAATTGTTAAGTTATCTTTCATTATGAAATCAGTTATGCTTTCTCAGTTGTGGCCAGAGGATAGAAATGTCCTTTTCCGTACCAGTGAATGAAATCTGCATGTCTTTGGACTGTGTGAGGAAGCTGGAGAACCTGGAGGCAACCCACACAGGGGGAGGACCTTCTTGCTCTGAGATGATAGTGCCACTGTGCCTACCGAGATCTAAACAATCATTTTCGATTCAGTGATTCCAAGAGGTGTTACATACCATCCTCAAGTCAAACGTATTTAGCCCCACTAGGGGTGAGTTCAGCAGCTAGCAAGTACATACAAAAGGTACCATCTATATCAGCTGTCCATTCCGTCTCATGCTGTGGGACAGTGGATATTTTCACTTGCTCCTTTAGCACCAAGTGAAGTATGATAAGGTTTCCCGATTAATATCAGTTTAGCTTTAATCCCATATCATCTACACAGCAAAGCTCTGCAGTTAGGAGAGAAGCCATCTGTTCCAAAGAAATCTGACCTGGACCAGATGACCTGGTGCCCTAGTCCCTGAGGTCATGACTCAGAGCTGCCTCCATATTTTAAGGCTAATTTATAGAAACAAAGTCTATTACTCGGGGTTTCTTAATGCCATTGGTTCCAGACCTCTAAAATGCCACCAACACCAAATGGAGTATGTACATGTTTTATAAAAGCTGTGATAGAAACAGTGAAGTTCGAAAGAGTGAATCCCTTGTCAACAAAGATCGTAACCCACAACATGATCATATGTAATGATTTTTGCTCCATGCCTATGAATCCTGCAGATCTTCCACTGTAAACATCAAACCCAGCTTGACCCCCCCCTCTGCTCCTGATCTTTCCCACTTTAACCTACACATCTTCCAGCCATCAGCAACAGATGCTGCTCCACTGTCAAATGGCCTACAAAGCAAACTGCACTGCTTTAATCCTATGTGTAGCCAGCATTAAAAATTGGATTGAGACAGATAAGATTAGATTATGCCTGCAGGATTTAAAAAAAAAAAATGTAAAAGCCTCATTTAGGCTTTAACATAATCTCCCTTCACTCCCCGGCAAGCATCAAGCCTCCCAACAGATGCCAGATACACTTTGTATAGATGTTGTCTTATTTTATCTCCTTTCTGGATTTGGTCCTTTTTTATTATAAGTATTGTAGGTTTCATTTTCACAGGGATTGTGCAGTTTCATATTGGGAAAAGCTTTGGGGTGTTCATAAGGCAAAAACTTCTGGATGTTTGACCTCCACACTGCAGGTTCATTGGATGAAGCTGGTAGCTTTTACACTGATTTCTGTTTCTTCACAGCTTGAAGTCTGATTCATATCAAGCTCAGCTGCAATCGCCTGTAACCAAATAAAACTGAGTGCTTTTAGGAGATTGCCTCCACCAGAAAGCAGCCTGCACTGTTGGGCAGCGTTTCTGTCCGTAATAGTACATTAATTTTCAAGTAGGTCCAGTCTTGAAAGATTCATGTTGTCTGGAAGCATAGAAATCCTACACAGCAGAAAGTTAACACGTTAAACATACATGTTAAGGCTAAAAAGGAAAAAGATCTGAAATGAATATACATCCTGTATTGCTACATTAAAATAATCACATCAAAATAAAATAATAAAGATCAACATCGAAATACGATCAGATCAATTTAAATAAAATGCCCTTCAGATCCAGCTTCCAATATGATAAAAAAAAATCAGTCATATTAGCCAATAGCAATGCACTTTTAACTTTTATACATATGTAAGATCCACTATGTACATATATACATAAAGAATGGCATCCAATATTGATATTTATATATAGAAATATGTATACATATATATTTTTTCTGTCTTCTCAGTAAGACTCTCTTCAGTATTGTATCATCTTGTTAAAGACAGTACTCACTGTCTTTAAATTCAAATTTCGTATCATATAGTTTTTTACCCCTACTATTACATAGTTTTACACACTATATATTTGATGTACCTGTGACTTGTATATATACACTGTTGCCTATAAAGTTATATTTATAAAATATATTTGACCTCTTCTCATGAAATGATTGTGACAATGTGATTTATTCTTGATAGATAAAGTGCATATCTTCTCAAAACTTTATTGATCAGTCTCTTCCAATGTGATTACTGATGTGTATAAATAGGAATAAAAAGAGGAATGTGTCTGAAAACAAAAAAAAAAAAATCCAACTTTATTGGCAACAGGGTATTATACATTATACCACTTTATTAGGAATATTTAGATAAACCTAATGTAGTCTAATATACTCCTCCTTCATGAGGGTTCTGATGTTCAGTTTTTGTTGAGACTGTTTTAGAGAGGTGTTCATTCAACTGGATCATGGTTTTGGAGGATGTAGTCTGTGGTGCTGTTGAACTCAATTGCATTGCACAAGTGTTTCTGTTATGTAGTCTACCCTGATTGATATAAATGCAATGGACAAAATAATAGAAACACCAGTCATTAGTTTTAGGTAAAAAACTGGCAACTGAGTGTATGTGTTGTATGTGTATGTGTGTGTGTGTGTGTGTGTGTGTGTGTGTGTGTGTGTGTGTGTGTGTGTGTGTGTGTGTGTGTTCTTTCTGCACCATGCTCATTGAACAGCAGATTACAAAGCTGCTTCAATTCCCATGCCAGATCTTAAGCAGTTATAAGAAGCCCCAGTAGCTCTAAGTAGGTCCTCGTTAAAGTGGCCTGTTGGTAATACAGTCTGTACAGAAATCAACAAAATCTCTCTATCCCTCTCTCCCCTCACACACACACACACACACACACACACACACACACACACACACACACACACACACACACACACTCTCACACACACGTCAGACACCCATTTGTTGTTTAGGCCTTAGCCAGTGCTCTTGGGTAACATCTTTATCCTTCCAGCTCAATCTGGCCCGCATCTGCCAGGGAGGAATTACACTGATCTACTGTCACACAATCCTCTCTCCACCCACTACACCCATCCTCGCCTCCCATCCCCACCCCGTTAGTGTGCTATTACAGCCATAGAAATGCACTTCTTAGAAGAGAAAGAACAGTCACTAACATGCTGAATAACAACATACGTCAAACATGTATCAAATAAAGCTTTATCAAAACTTATTGGTGCTCATTAGAGCATAAAATAATAATGGGATACAGTTTAGATTTCAAGAATATTAGCAATAATAAACCCCGTTTGGCCACGAAGCTTTATTTATTTATTTATTGTTTTTGTTTGTTTGTTTTGTTGTCATCTTGCAGACACAAAAGTTTTTTAGTTTTGTTTTTTGATTGTGACAAATTATTGTTTGTACAGACTGTT
Source organism: Toxotes lorentzi (assembly GCA_037833715.1). NCBI lineage: Eukaryota > Metazoa > Chordata > Actinopteri > Toxotidae > Toxotes > Toxotes lorentzi. The sequence goes on from JBBMJY010000024.1 coordinate 25,546,232, forward strand.
TCTTCCTCTTAGTACTTCTTTCTTTTATTTAGTATGTTTCACTGATGTTGCACCAACAACACCATGTCAGATTCCTTGTATGTGTAACATACCTGGCAATAAAGTGTTTCTGATTTTTTGAAATTTCTCATGTCCAAACTGGTCCTCGCTGAGCCGTCCGAGATCTGAGGAATTGGGGTTTAGTTTTGAGGAGCTTTCCCTGTAGCTCGCTATGAGCCGGGGATAAATATATCCACACTTTCTCTCTTCATCTGTGGCTGCTAATCCAGCAGCAGCCTTGCCATTTAGCAGCACAGGCCGACCTCTCATCCTCAAGAGCAGCATGCTGCGAGGCTGGGGATTTGGGGGGGTGGGGTTGGGGGGGGTGTTTAATAGTTGAACAGATGCTTGTGGAACAAGACTCTGCGCACACATGTAGACTCATATACACACACACCACCCCCATACGGCGAGGGGCCAGATGACAAAACCTCAGCCAGGGTCACAGTGGGTACTGACTTATCTACTTTCATGGGTCCACTCACCAAAGGATTAAGACCACATTGTTTGTGTTTTCGTATGGGAGTGTTTTTTTTTTTCAGGTTGCCACAGGCTGTAAACTGAAAAGAAACACTTTAAGTCTTCAGAAAACCCATAAAAACTCCTCAGTGAACAAAGGTAGCAATAACTGTTCCTAATCTATTGCTACTGGATGGGAAATATACAAAATCAGTATAGTGTTTATAGTCATACAGTAGATATTCTGGGACGTTACCTAGGAACTAGTCATAAAGTAAAAATGAGAAATAATGTTTGTATATGGCCAAACCAATAGTTTAGATATCAAGTCAAGCTACTTCATTACATTGATGCAAAAGTCATGTAAAAAAAATCTAAAATTGTCATATAGCTTATTTCTTCATAGTCTTACCTGCTGATTGTGAAATCTGTGTTAAAGCAGCATCTCTCAGAAATTTCATTTAAATAAAACTATAAAATGTTTTAACCAAGCTCACCATCTTTTCCTCGGACGTGAACCCTGGTCTCTGTTGTCAGGGCCCTACGCATTCTACACTTACCATCCACCCCGACCAACCTCCCTGTGACTTCCCAGTGTGGTTCATAAACGTAGAGCTGCAAAACGACTTCTTAGGCATGTACTGTATTTCGAACACATTTCTGCAAGGAAACATATAATGTGCGCTGCAGTTCAGAGTCAGCGAGATTTTCCCCTTAATAGGTGTGTGTTTGTTTGTTTGTTTGTTTGTTTGTTTGTTTGTTTGTTTGTTTTGTTTGTTTGTTTTGTTTGTTTTGTTTGTTTGTTTGTTTGTTTTACAAGTACAGGGTTTTGTATGTGACATGTTTCCAGATTATGGATTTCTAAAAAAATCAGTGTAGCAGAACGTTGCAACTGGAAGCCCATGTCAGTTTAAAAGCCCATGGATGAACACATCTACAATAAGTACAATATGTCAGAGATAAAGCAGGAGATGGGTTTTAACAACAGACACTGACTGAAAATCTGAGTTTTCACTCAGATTTAAGCTCAGATTTAAAACATTACAAAATGTCTACACAAGCCTAAACATCAACAGCACATAGTTTACTCATCAAAATCATTACCACTGAGATGGTGAAATGTTTGGCTCCCTCCTGTGAATATGCCACTTTAGTCTACTGCCATCAGCACTGTAAAAGCTCAGTTTTTTTGTGTGAGCACAATCTTTGTCCACACATACACATGTAACAGAATACTGCAGGGATACACTGTGTGATCCCTGTTTTACCCAGTGTAAGTCTTGATGTCATCCACAGAGATATCAGACAAGCTACTCAGATTAATAACAACCTGTCAGTGCGACCAGATCCTGGATTTATGGGATGGAGGCAGAGCAGAGATGTTGCCTGTGGGCATCAGTGCACTGGGAGAGCTGCCATTACTTTGAAGTCGATCTTGCACAGAGATTAGTCCTGGACAAAGACCAGCGACCAACAGCGACGCGTCCCACTGCTGCCTCAGTTGTGACAGGCAGATTTCTTCTGTGATTAATCACTGCCTGTTAGCTGCTTGAAAGGCCTGACAGACAGGCCTGTGTGTCCCCTCGCAGTACACTGTATATAGATATCTGCAATAATAAGAGCTGCACACACCATCTCTCAGAGACCGCTGCGGCTGATAAATTTTATTTTGTGGCAGTATACATTCCTTAAACGCAATCAATGTTACGATTTTAAAAAGTAAGTATTAATTGATGACCTGTGACAGGATGCAAACTCCAGCTTTCTGCATGAAGCCACTGAATAAATCATAAGCTCCAGAAGGCCAACATGAATATCAGTCCTGGGCATCTCTGGGACATTTTGTGCCTTATTATTATGAAGTATTTTCCCCCGCAAAGAAAAATGAACATTAATTAATTAATTAATTAATTCTTATGAACAATTATGATTTAAGTCCAACTTCCTACCAGTATCTGAGGCTTTAAGCCTGTACACTTCACAATACTATGCAGGCTCTGTGGGTTTTGCTGTTATTTCAAAGACACCAATGTATTGTGTTGCACAGATAGCTACTGAAGTTAGCATGCTAACCAGCTAGCCCTGGCCCCATCCCATCTCATAATACCACTTTGTACATCAGGAGGCGATAGTGAGTCACTGTAGCATCATGTGCTTTGGACGCTGTGGCTGTAGCTGCTCTAATTCTCAAGCTATCTCACAAGCTAGTCGACAACTGCTACCTGCCACTGCCTGTTGTAAATGGTACATATTTCATTTTTTTTGCCAGTGTTTGGGAACTAGAAAAGATAAAGTAAATAGTTAGCCTAAATCCACTTGAAGTAAGCCAATAGTTGCCATGGAAACGGGTCAGCAGCCAGCAATGACTATCGACCAGTCGCTCTGACTCCTGTCATAACGAAGTGCTTTGAGAAACTGGTCCGACGGCACATCATGTCTTGCCTCCCACCGGCATTCGACCC
>JBBMJY010000024.1:25553687-25576785 GCA_037833715.1 Toxotes lorentzi
TGTGTGTGTGTGTGTGTGTGTGTGTGTGTGTGTGTGTGTGTGTGTGTCTGTGTGTGTGTGTCTGTGTGTGTGTGTGTGTATCTATAGTTCCCCTTCATTGCCCCACAAGCTGCTGCAGGGGGGAATCATCTCATCCTTTCCCTACATGGAGGAGGACATTCAAAAGAGAGATGCCTCCAAGGGAAATGTTTGAAATCCACTCAAACATACTCCGATACATTAGACGATAAACATGTGGCAACCATCTCTATTCCCTCACCTCGGTACACAGGCTCTATGGGACGCCACCCCACCCCCACCCCCGCCTCTGAGGCGTGGGGTGCTACTGCCCCCTTTTGGTTAAAGGCATAACTGCAGGACTTCCTGCAAAGGTGAGCAATTTGCTGATGAAGAAACGGCATGATCACAAATTGCAGCTTGCAGCCAAACACACGTGACACTTGGTTTCTCTAATTACTCTGTTTATTAGTTTTCTCACTTCACCTCATCTGAAAGCTTCATCAACAGCAGGATGTGTCAAGGAAGGCACATCCCCATCACAGAACACCCACTCCATTAAATGAATAACCAGCGGAGCGTCTGTTCAGTAATGACAGACCCAGGGATGTGCAGATGGGGGTGTGTGTGAGGTGTGTGTGTCTGTTAGAACAATGTTTTTGTAGGTTTATCATAGGCTCTACAGTTGGTGTGTTTATCTTGCTGAATGCTTCATTATACGGTGGCCTTCTTAGTCCATTTCATGTTCCGCTCCATTACTGTGTTGCTGCTGTGGCTTTGTGAATAGAAAACAGTCAGTTGTGAGTAAACTTGTAAAACTGGGCAAAGTTAATGTTTCAGTGTTTCATGATTTATTTTTGTCTTTGAGTTGTTTTGTTTTTCATGGGTTTATGAACATAAAATAACAACAATAACAAAAATTACAGGTCCCTTTTCTAATTGTTCTTTTTCTCCATCATTTCTCCTCTGATTGTTGTTGGGTTCATTTTCTTTTTCATTGAATTTTTTTTTTCTACTGTGTATTGTTTTCAGGCAAAATCTGATTTATTTTAATCATCTTGTTCTCTTGTCCTCAGGTTTTATTATGTATTCATTCATCATTCCATATTCTTGAGTGTATTTCCACATTTGGTCTGTCAATGAACTGCCAGCTGCCAAAGTGCTGGACTTGATATAGAAAGTGACTGGGTCACAATTGGCCCACACAGCTTTCTTTTTTTTAATGTCAGTTACACATCAGAGAGAACAGAGTAAGCTGAGTCAGTGAGTAAGTTGAGCCAGTGTGTGTTTCCAGGCAACCAAATGCAAATATATCACAAGCTTTCTGAGAGAAGCGCTCAGTTACCTGTGTCTGTGACGGAGCTGTGCACTGCTCCTGAAGTGATTTAGCAAAGAAACCGCTGCACGCTGCATCAAAGAGCAAAAGTTCATAAATAACTCACACCTGGAAAATACACAAGGTCACGTGATCCACTGGTTGATTAGGACCCAGACCCTCACAGTGCTCTGAAGCATGTGGTCTCCCTCCAAGTGCACACACACTGGAGCACTCCTGGGTTCAGGACTCTAACAGTGAATACAGGGACACCTTACAAGACATCAGGACCAATCTGAATGCTGATTGGCTGTTGTTTCCTGATGGGAAGGAACATGACTGACAACCACTGAGTCTGAGGGATACCTCCAGGGCTACTATGGGTATAACAATACCTTGTTGTCATCTTTCCGTTTTCATTTCGAAGCAGAAGCAGCATCAGCAGGAGCTGCTGGTGGTTTACATGTGCATATCTACATGTACCTCATCACTGCTGCTGACTTCACACAGGTGTTTTTTTATAATGATGCAATCACTTCACTTAAAATGGCCAATCAGTCACGTTTTGATCACATGAACTGCAAGTAATCAAATACTGTTCTGAAAGTTTGAATGTTTTTGCTTTAAGTTTCAAGTCCTGAGTCTCTCAGCCAAGTCCAAACCTTGGTAAACCTGTTTAAGAAACCTTAGATAGGTGTGTGTGATTTTCCTCCAATTACATTTAAACCAGGTGTGAGGAGGTGGTTGGGGGAAGATTTCAGTTTAGCAAGCAGGCGAGAAAAGTAATGTCAGATCTTTTTAAAGTGGTTAGTTGCAGTAACTACAGATACTGCAACCAAAGCATCAGGCTCTGACTGGGTCTCACTTTTATCTGAGTTTTTCTTGAGTCTTTCCAAGAGATTTCAAGAGATGAACCATGACCAGAACATGTGTGAAACACCTGCCAGAAACCGATTACACCTGTGTTACAGTCTGTGTTAATACTTCCATGGATTTTGGTCAGCATGCTCGCACTCTTTTCTTTTCCCTCTGATACTCATCATTGACCTGTGGCAGCAATTTTGATCACTGAGTCCGATAATGGACAGTGCACAAAAAAACAACTGGGACGGAGAAATCTCTCTCTACGAGAGGACTGAGAGACAGAACTCAGAGGCAGAGAGTGTGAGGGGCTTTGGGTGGTGCAGAGCTGACGTGTGCTGGCACCCAACTCTCATTCAGCTCTTTAAAGAGCAGTTGGGAATTTCAGCAGAACTGTTTGATTCACGGGGGCCTCTCTCCAGCTCTTATTGATTTATTAATCACTCCACCAATGAACTAACAGATACTGACCTTTTCATAGTCCCAGAGAAACCCCCGCCCCACCCAACGCACCCCAACCCACCCCCAAACCAGCTGAATCGATCATTTAATGGAACATCAAGGCCACACAGATTATATGTCAGCGTTTTGTCATGCATGCCCCCATATCCAGATAGGTCAATACATTGACCTTCCCTAAGAAGTGTGTAAACAACAACAGACGGGCACTGAATGCCATTATTAACCTCCATCATCACATTTAAGAGCTATTTAGACTGTGGGCTAATGAGGACGACCTGGATGGGAGGGTCCCTGCTCCATTACTGTGCTGGAGAACAGTCAGTCATTAGCACACATGTAACACGTGGAACAAAGTTCTGCTTTGTTTGTTTGTTTGTTTGTTTATGGGATCATAGGGGTAAAACATTTCAAACTAAACTTCATCTTATTACATCTTATTCTAGTCTTTGAACACATTTTCACTTCTAATATGCAAACACAAAATTTGGGGTGTCACATACATTCATGATACTTTATTATATTAATCTTTATTAATATTATATATTACCCAACAGAGACACAGAAATCCAAAAATGCATATGCATATATACGTTTTTATGTGTCCTGATTTCTTAAATGTATTTATTTAACTGAAATCTAAAACCCAAATATCAGTCACATATGTCCTGGACTTCCTTTCCTTTCTATCACGTCATTTGTCTTACAAAGTTTAAATAGAACCACAAACATATCGTCCTCTAAATATGACATAAACAGTCTAAAGTAAATCCTTCTAATGGAGGTAACCCAAGTCTATGGTGTCCTAAAAAAACAAAGTGGAAACAGGCCAGCTGGAGCTTACTGTGGAGCACAATGGCCGCTGTGAGGGCTTGGAGGTTGCAGTATTGTCCCCCTGATTACTGCAGGCATGAACTCAACTGGATGCACAAGAAAAAGAGAAGTGGGGGGGTTGGGGGGGGGTCTGGAAACAAAACAACAATGTGGCTATATCCTAGTCCAAGCATGCCACCCTGGCCCCTATCAGCCGGCCAGTGTCAGAGAGCATTGGCTTTCTCAATGGATGTCACTCACTGCTCCACTAATGGCGGATGACATGGAACATAATGCACCAACTAGATCCTGGGCCGGCAGGAGTAATGGCTCATAAATTCAGCAGCCCGGAGCAGGGATCTGTCAAAACTCAGCAGTGCATTGTGGGTTAATGTTTTTCATACACCTCCCCTCACCCACAGTCACTGTAGTGTGCCAATCAGCTTGTGTGTGTGTGTGTGTGTGTGTGTGTGTGTGTGTGTGTGTGTGTGTGTATGTGACTGGCTCTGCGTGTATTACCACCCCCCTCCCTCTGCTTCGCTGCTGCTGCTGCCACTCTCCATGCAGCCAGCCATACTAAAAACCATTTTCTTTTTAATTAATCACGCCAATACTATGGAGCAGCTTCGCTCAGGGGTCTGGCCGTGAAGCTTAAGCTCCAATCAATGGCGCTAGGTTGAGAGCTCAGGGAGTGTCAATATTTTCCAAAGTGAAAAAAAAAAAAAAAAAAAGTCCTGAAGGCTCAGGCTGCCCCAAATAAAGTGCCCTGGGGATGCGGGCGGCCCAAAAAGGCCCTGAATGCAGCCTCTGTCTCCACCGTGCTACTCTGCTCTTTTGTTCCTGCTAGCTGAGTGTAGAGGAGGAGGAGAGGGGCTGTGACCCACAGAGCTGGGTTAGGTCTGCTTGTGGCACGCCTTTCAGATGCACCCATGGTACATTTCATTTGACAAAAAAAAAGTCATATTAAAACACATGCTATTCACTTTCCTTTGACCATCAGCGTGGGATAATATGACAATGAAATGAAATTAGATGTTTATCTCTTAATCATTAGTGGAAATTTACAATACAACTGTGATTTAGAACAATTTAGAAGTGTAGTCTCAAACCTCCCAGATCCTGCTCCATTCATGTGTGACTCATTAACAAAAAACGTGGTGTGGAGCAGCAATGTTCCTACTCACAGAATTCGATCTGAAGTTAGTTAGTTAGTTAGTTAGTTAGTTAGTTAGTTAGTTAGTTAGTTAGTTAGTTAGTTAGCACTTCCCACTCACCCACCAACCAAACTTCCAGACCCTAACACCTCTCCAGATACAGGTCCCTCTACTTCCTGTGCTGGTATTGACAACTGGTGACAGCTGGTATTTAACCTAAAAGAGCACATAGATAGCTCGTCCCTAACCTCGTTTACAACCCAGCAGCAGGTGTCCTCTGCCTTAAACATCATACCACACTGTAGCTTAGCTGTGTGACGTTGGAACAAGCAGATGCAGAACACACATGTAATCCTGTCAGTATATCAGCATGAGAATGTTTTTTTTTTCTCTTAAAGAGGAATCAGAGAAAAGGTTTGGAAGGTGAAAGGGAAGGAATAAACAAAGCATCTGGACACTGCTACTAGTTCAGCCACTGAGTGACTTGCAGAATATATCTGGTGATATATTTTCATCATTCATTTCTAATCAAAGTAAAAAAATAAAAAGTCACTCAATGATGCCACATACTGATCTAACCAGCACTGAGCATAAATCCCCATCTTAGAATGTGGTCATTGGCCTAAGATGTTATTGCTATTCAATTCTCATTCTGTCTCCTCACTCGCTGTCGGTCCAGTTCCCAAAACGCCCGCAATCAGTGATGCTTACCGCTTCAAGGCCTAAAGATGCAAATGGCTCAGATGGCTCGTGGGCCATCCCAAGTGTGAAAAAGCTTTGCCATTATTTAAAGCTAATGAGGCAGACGTGGGCAGTGGAAATGATACAGTGGCCACGGTACTGCGGTTCACTTCCTGTGTATCGGTTAAAGAACTACGTACCCGCCCACAAGCTGATTAAAGGAATAGCGTCACTGTCGCTGTGAGTGGTGACCTGTGATAGATCAGCGTTTGTCTTATTGACAGCAGAAAAACGGCTAAAAACCACATGTGAACACATGGGAAGCAGGACGGGGTGGACTCATGGACAGCAAAGTGCTTGTCTCTTGGTCAAACAGTGGCTCAAAACCTCCCATACCTTTACGAAAACCTACAGTCACACGATCATGCAACCCCACCTTTACACTGTGATTGGCTGGAGGTGTGCAGGTGTAGAAACAGACGGGCACTTGAACCTTTTCCTCAGTCGTCAGAGTAACAGTCTGTCCGTGTCTGTTGCCTGGGGGCGGCTGCAAAGCCATCTCTAACTATCTCTGTGACCACTTACTTGTCTATCTCTGCATTTGTGTGTGTGTGTGTGTGTGTGTGTGGGTGTGTGCAGTGTCTCATCAGTATGTGTTATAGAGGTCTCTTCTACTTCTAGAAATTTATCAGTATGAGACTGAGAACCTCCACTTACTGAAAAGTAGGTGAAGAAGCGTCAGACAGGCAAAGACGGTGGTCTTAGTTAACCATTGGAAAAAATCAACAGTGACTTGAAACATGAGACTGGACATGTTAACTTTATTAACATATACCTGAAACCACGATCTGAGCCTTACCTGAACTACAGTGCTTTTGTTGCATAAATTCAGGACATGAACCCTGGACTGTGGGGTGCTGAATTTCGTGCAGGTAACAATTATGTTTCCCTCAAGTAGTATGTAAAATAATCAGGGATCATTATGGCGCTTTGTCAGTGGCTGAGTCCAAACATTCACCGTCTGGACTTGTGGACTGAGCCCTTATGGACTTCAGTCAAATGATGTGTCTTCAGTGTTACCTGTCAAGTCTGCGAGGGGACATAGGCCATAAGATTTTTTTAAATGCTTCAACAGAAACTGTTAAAGTTCTTAAACTGTTAAAGGCTGACCAGCCCCATCAGTCCGACCCTCTCTGTGGGCCTGTCATCCAGGCTGTGGGCTGGTCCCAGTGGATCAGTCCAGGGCTGAATTTTTTTAAACAGTCTGATCGTGCAGTCTCCACTGCTAGGAAACTTCACTGATGTTATTAGCTGCAGCTCTTCACCCTCTCCTGATCATCACACTCACTTTTTGAGTTCTTCCAACCTCCTCCTCTTTGAGGGACACATCCCTCCTCCTTGACAGTGTGATCATGTTGTGGAGCATGCACTGTCACCATGTATTCCTTTCACACACTCGCCTTCCTTAACGTCGCCTGTTAATCCTTAAATTGGCACTATCCGTTAGCATGTGCCAGATTTGCCCCCATTGCCCACCTCCCCACCCCCCTTCTCTTCTTCTGTTCCCTGTCCTGTGCACAAACTCCCCCTGTTGCTGACTGGATGAAACACCAGGAGGTGAGAGATATTAGAATCACTTACTCCACCTTTAATTTCACACTACACGTCCTCTGCTCGTCCTTTGTATGTTCTGTAAACTCCTTAAACTCTGGCTGTGCAATAAATACCATCCACTCCAGGCAGGTGTTGCTTCATTCCTGGAGGTAGTTAGCTCCAATGCAAGAATTAGAACATGGAAATAAAGCTTGCATAAATTCATTTAGTGTATCCTTTAAAACATGAGAGGATAAAATGGTACAGTTGGCAGTATTTGAAATTAATTTTGATGACTAATCATTATTAAGGATTAATGTTGACTGTTACATCCCCTAGGGGAAACAGGATAGCCCACAGTTCAACAAAGAAAACAGAGAGAGTCAGAGCAGTGGACAATGCAAAATTATTTAATCCTAGTTGCTCTCAAGTCACAGAGGGTTACAACAATGTGGGGGAGGATGAGTCAAATGAGGTTGTGCCAAATAAATGAAACCAATAAAACAAAACCAGGCCTGACTACCCCTACCTCTGAAAACCAAATCCAAACAAAAGGGCTAACTAGCTTCTCTAAGGTGTTTTAACCAAAACCAATACAGGGGGAGGCACCAACCGCTGACCTGGTGTGTCTAACAAAGGAAACTAGATGTGTGAAATAGTGTATAGGGTACCCCAACTCACCTATTGTTCTCAACCTCCCTCCACATACCTCTTATTAACAAACATTAAATCAAAGTTCTCTGCTTTGGTATGCAGGCAACAAGGAGAAAAGAAAGGATGATACTCTGCGAGCCTTGTCCTTTTATTCTAGGGTCCTGGATGAAGGCAGCCAGTCACAGGTGAACACTAATCGCTTAGAGAGCAAACAGGGGAGAGGAGGGGGAGAGGAAAACCAGGAGAGAAAAGAACACACACACACAAACACTCCAGCCTGGCATGTAACACTGACTAATTCATTGGCCTGTTTAAAGGCCAGACTTTATTTTACTTGGACCTCACTGACCATCAGGTGGACCGTCTTATTTGTTACTGGACAGAACCTGAGTCAGTTCTGCTCAGAAGTGACCTCCCACAGATGCACTGACTGGCCACAGATGTATCATGGGATGCTTCTGGGCCATTGTCTTTAGAGCAACCCTGTCCAATAGAAATTACATTACAGCTGACCTGCAACAGCAAATATGTTTTGTAGGAAACATAATTGCGACCAGATTATATTTTCTATTGACTATATATATAAAAAAAGTGGAAATGATAATTGCCTGCTCGCAACGTTGTTGTTATTGAACATATCAGTAAAATGTTCACAGACATTTGTTTTCTGCCAAACTGTCTTGTAGCACAATATCCACCTGTAGTGACCACAGTGTTATTAAAGGTTTTATTTTTTCTGGTGGGACCACAACAGCAGAGCCAGTCCTATAAATGTCTGACTGACTGACTGAGAGATGAAGTTACACCATTGGTTGTCTGGCTGAGTGTTGAACCGCCATCCTTCCTGAACCTTAACCAAAGTGTTTTTGTTGCCTGGGCCACAGACAGACTCTGGATCGGAGCTCTGGTCTATGTGTCTGATATTAGTGCACTTTGCATGTACAGCTACCATCCACAACAACCAGCTCCTATTAACTCCACTGCTGTTAATATATGTAGCATGTCATTCAAAAAATATGTTGCCTCTGAATGTGATCCAGCCAGCAATTACATTCCTCACAAAACACGTTTGCTGTCGCAGTTTAGTTGTATAGAAGTGTAATTTGTAGAAGTAAGTGTTGCTTTAGAGAGTTGTGAGAGGCTGTTTTCAGCGCTCACAGCTGGAGCACCTCTGCAGCCTGGATCAGTCCGCGAAATGAACAGCTGCGTCAGAAGATATCGGCTTCTTTGGATACGTTCATACATTACAACTCTCAGGGTTTATTTTAGCGAGAATCATTCAGTCTCCTGAGTAAAGATTATGCTACTGAGGAAATCTACAGTTATGTCATCTAATTACTCTGTGGAAATGTTTGTGCCATTTAATCTAAGATGCTCATTTGGAAAATAGACTGAAAGTTAATGAACCCAAAATGCTAATCCATCAGAGGTATGAAGCTTTTGCTTGGTCAACCAGGATCTCTGTTTAACTTCCACATGAGTGCCAAGACTGTGTGGGATGAGGATAGCAGGAGATACACCGCTACAAACTAACACAGCACTTGTATCGTATGATAAAACATACTGGTAACATTAGCCAGAGAACACAGGGACCAGTAATCAGGGCTGGAGGTATCCAGGAGGAATCCAGAGGAGACCAAGGTCATTCACCATATTTCAGTTCAGAGTTTTTTCATCCCATCCAGTAGTTTCAGTCTCCGTTTTATATTCACATGTGAACAAACCTAACAAAGGACTGATTTTCTCACCAAATTTTACTCCCACAGTGCAATGGACCCTGTGAAAAAAAAAAAAAAAAAAAAAAAAAAAGGAAAGACAAAGAAAATATAAATAAATCAGGAAATTCATTGTAACACTTGCTTTAAAATTAAAACACTTCCTTATTTGTCTTTGGACTCGTCCTCAGTATTTCTAAAATTCTGACTACAGCTCTGCCAGTAGTGTTGCTGGGGTTGAATAGCTTAAAATTGCCTCAGGTTGACACAGGAGGACAGGTTATGGGGTCACTGGTGTAGCGTATCTTCTGAGGAACATGTAGGGAAGATGTGTGTGAAAATCTGATACTTCACTGTCTGTTGCCAAAAGAAAATTCCACAAGTCTTCAGGAATCACTGCCAGAACCAAAGATGTGGGGCTGATTTACAAGGATAATTCAGGGACAAGACATTATGATATCGGTTTTTCAAGTGAGGAAAATCTGCAGTAGCTATGTGGCTAATGTGACTGTAAGCAGCAGAGTTAGAAATTATATATTTTTTTTAAAAATGTGTGAATAAATAATATTTCAGTTATAATAATAATAGTAATCCTGTCTCTCCTGACTTATACCTCACTATACAGATATTTCCATAGAACCAGTTGTGTGCACAGTATCACTCCCACTTTAACACACCTAGAATTAATTGTTTATATTTGTCCTCCAATTTTTAACCTCAACCGATCTCACTGTACAAAATTTTGACGAGGACAAATAAAAAATATTTGCAAAAATCACAATGGAAAAAAATACCCTTAGAAGCTGAGATAAGCCTCTGAGGAGGAAGACAGGGCTGATTACAGGAAAAGGCAGATGTGATGTCTGTAATGAGAGTGATGTCCATATAAATGACAGCAGTCCTACCAGAGCCTGGAACACGTGGATGTTTGTGCAAAAGAACACAGAGAAAAATAATTTCACAACATTTAGGAGACAGTCAGAAAAGAAACATACTGCTGATGAACATCTGAGGTGGAAAAACGCTTCATACTGGTTGTTAGGTGTGAGGACATCAGCCTTCATCTGAGCCCGGAGTTTATTCTTTGACTTCTTGTTCCACTGATGCTGAAAGCTCAGCAACACAAAAGCTACATGAATGGATCAGAGTCATGGATGCACTGGGATGGATGATGCTGTGTGTGCAGCAGCCACGTGTGGACAAACGCTGCCCTCAGCTGGTCACTTCCTGTACAGCATGCTGTCGTTTTACCTCACAGTCATGACAGGGAAGTTCACCCAAACTACACACGTCCATAGATAAATTCAAAGAAGACATCCGAGCCTCATCTGTACAGAGCACAACCCAGAACCCAGTGTTGTAGATTTAAACATCAGACAGAACGTGTTGGGAGATGCGGCAGAGGGTTAACACTCTTTGGTACAGATGGAGGCTGATACACATACAGATGTAAAAATCCAGGGGTCACGTGGTTTGTGTTTGTGCTGTTAGTGTGTGGTCTGTGTGTTTTGATGTTCAACAGGAAACAACACGTTAATGTTTAGTAGAATCTCTAATTAGTAAAAATCCAAAAGCATGTTTTGATTTTTTTTTTAATGTGTATCCATGTAAAAAGATATTTGCCTGTTTTCCAGATAAGATTATATTCTGAGAGATAAGACTGCTGATGATGGATGTGTCCAAAATAAAATCCCTAAATACACACACAATACACAGTGTGCTCATTTTTATGACAACAACAGTGGAGGAGGTTATGAAAAAGATGGACTGTGCACAGGAAAATACAGGAGGATAGAAAAACTAAAACACAGAGTTTTAGAAGAAAGGCTCTGAAAACAGGATGTTAACACCCTTCACAAAACGTCACCTGTATATTTTAAGAGTAACAGGGTTTTAGTTACATGATTTATTTACATGTATGTATGCATGGGTTTGGTGCTTAAAAAATAAAAGTTGAAAACGCTGTCACTGCAGCATTTAAAGACATTTGTGATGAAGGCAGAATAAGCAATAAATTACAGACACAAAGGAAAGAAGGTGAGTTTCATGCATTAATCAGATGAGACTAAGGCTGGGGTTACTGAGCGTTTCAATAGGATTCTTAAAAATAAAAGTGTGGAGATATTTATCAGCCAATAACTCTAAACTTATTTATTTAGAAAGTGCCTACAATGAGTTATCAGAACATTAAAAAAAAAAAAACAAGGTAACAAAAGACAATGAACACACCGTTTTTAATTATCTGTGGAAAACAAAAGACAAAGGATTACTTTTAAATCTATAGTTGGCAGTATGGAGAGAATTTCAAAATGAATGATGATTAAAATGATAAACCCTGACAGGGTGTCGATCTTCAGGAACATTGTGAGATACCCTTTAACAACATCTCCGTTAAAGACAAACTCTCCTCGTGAGGTCCAAGAAGTGATGTGTTTTGAGCCATTCCTTTTTGTTATTGTGCCTTATTCTGCTTTCAGCATGTTTCTCAAAATGTCATCAACCACAGTCTTTTCTTTCTCGATTCTCTGTGTTAGCGTGTTCTGAACCATCCTCACCTTTGCTCCTTTCACTGTAAGAAATCACCGTAATGCCATTCAATATCTTTTAGCCTGTTCCAAAATATTTGATATATCTTTAACAGCATGGTGCACCTCTAACCATATCCCAACAAATTCAACTTTGGCTTCAGATGACACACAAACACCCCTTGGTTTGAATGACATCACACACAAGGGAACTAATGAATAAAAATAAATAAATAAATAAATGAAAAAAGAGGTACATGCATCAACTGTTTCTTTTTGAAAGCAAAGCCATACAGATAATGGGTGGAACTAACTTTTTCTTATCTCATGATCTTCATCTAAAAGTAACAAGAGTCCAGTGTAAACACCAAAACCTGCCTCTAGTCTCTCCAGCTGAATTTGGTGAGGTAGGAATTTATGGATAAGTTTAATATTCATAAATTTCAGGAAATTATCAAAACTGAACGCATTTAGTTTCTCAGGGACATGGTGGTGAGATCTCATCGACCTCCAGTCCAAACTTTAAATCTAAGGATTAAACATCATCTGCTTGTATCCAAGAGACTGGGAAATAACTCAAAAGGCCAAAGACTGTGGAACACATAAAAGTCTTCAAGGCTCACAGTGACAGTTTTCCTCTCAGTCCAAATGTACAGAGTTTTGTATTTCCTGTCGCGCTCACCACTTCTAGGCTGTCATATCAGCTAAATGAAAGCACAGAAAAAAATAGTGAAAATGTTCCGTAAGACGAAAATCATCATGATAGCATTGTACAACTCCTCTTTGATTGTTAAAGCACACGTTACATCTCAAAATATCCTGCATTATCAAATACATATATCAGATATCATGAACAATCTAATAGTGTTTGCACAGTGTCTGATGTTATGTGTAGTATAGAGAGGAAATGTCAGTCTGTGGAGGCAGAGGTTGGATTATTATAATTCCTTATTATCAAAAGTCTGTCTAAAGTCTGCAGCTGATTCAAAATGCTGCAGCGTGAGTACTGACAGGAAGCAGGAAACGAGATCATGTTTCTCTTCTCAGCACTGGCTCCCTGTAAAATCCAGAATAGGATTTTCAAATTCTGCTCCTTACCTACAGAGCCCTCAATGACACCATCATATCTTATGGAGCTCATAGTTCCCTGAAACCCTTGAACACTGTGCTCCTAGAATGCAGGATTACTTGTGGTTCCTAGAGTCTCCAAAAGTAGAATGGGAGGTAGATCCTTCAGTTACCAGGTTCCTCTCCTGTGGAACCATCTACCGGTTTGAGTCTGGTTTGAGATACCCTCTCCATGTTTAAGAGGAGGCTAAAACTCCTCTGTGATAAATCTTATACTTAGTTCTGGCTCAGGCTTTTCCTTGAACCATCCCCTGGTTAAGCTGCTAAAGGCTCAGACTGCTGGGGGACTTCCCATGATGCACTGAGCTCCTCTCTTCATTCATATCCCATTGATACATGTTACTAACTCAGCTTCTTCTCTTTCCTGTAGTTTTGTTCTTTCTCTCCTCTCTTCTCTTCTCCTGTCTCTCTCTGCAGGTTCACCTGCCTCCAGAGCTGCAGAGTCTGGATCTGTGGCTGTGGGCCTCCTGCTGCACCATTGTTAGTCTCATTAATTACAGTTATTATTGAGTCCCAAACCAGCCAGCAGGTCAGGCATGGAGCAGGTAGGGTGACTAACAGAGATGTGTCTCTTTCACTGAGACATCAACAGGAACTCTTCCTACTCCTACACCAGCTATTCATGACTGGACAAACTGGTCTTGACTTCTGATTTTCAAACTGATGCAGATTCATACATTTTCCCATATTTTCTATCGATAACAGCAAGTTCAACACGTTCTAAAGGTTTCATTTGCTGTTCCAGGTTTGAATGTAGCAGTAAAAACTATGTTTCTGAGATTTGTTTCCTTCAGATACATCGCACATGCTACACTGACATCTTCCTTCGTTCTTTCACAATCAAATCTTTACTACTGTTGGCTGTGTCCCCGGCTGAGACGAGTGGTCTGGTGGATCCTGTGGGTGGATCAGGACTCTGACTGGTGTGACTGTTGGACTTCAGATCCGTGGCTCTTGTGGATAGACAGGGGTTGGATGTCGGTATGTGATGGGTCTGACAGTTCCTGTGGTTCAGCCCTGGACTCGGAGAGCTGGGAAACTGGCAGCTCTGGTTGTTGCCTTGATTGGATGCTGGACTCTGACGTATCATCTGTTTGCTGAGACGGGCTCTGACTCCTTGAAGGGTCTTGCGGTTGCTTTGATGGGATGCTGGGCTCTGATGGATCCGACGGCCGGCAGTGCGAGTCTAGGTTCAACTGTCTCTGCAGCTCCTCTGCACTGTGGGCCAACATGATGCTCACCTTCCTCTGGTGGGCCAGGGCCTCCTCCTTGTCATTCAGCTACATCAGTTTTAGATCATGAACAGATAAATGAACAGATAAATTCAGGTCCACTTACAGATGAACACAAATGTTATAGCAAAGGCTATTTTTTTTTGCTTACCAGCAAAAAATACAGGAAGAGGCAGATTCTTTAGGCAGATTCTTTAGGGATCAAATACTAACCAAGTCAAGCAGTCTGTAGAGAGTCTCTAAAAGATCATCAGGCATCTTCAACTCTAAAGTTGAAGGCAGCAATCCCTTCAACCTCTGGCTCACACTGATTAAAGGACTGCTGTTAGCACCTGGAAGGGAAAAAGACGCATGTTATCAAGGATTAGTTATAAGTGCTTGGAGAAATCAAGAGACATTGTTAAAATAACAGGAGTCCCTCTTCCTGTCTTCATTTTAGTGACTCTTATCATTTTCTGTACACCTGTTTGAATTTTTAAATTCCATTTCATTTTAACATTTGAATTCGGAGTGTCATCTGGAACTTGGTTAGTTACCCCTGTAACTGCAGAAGAACTCCAAAATTCACCATGTACCATGTGAGAACTACAGGTCTCCACCTTAAACTTACTGTACGGTAACACCCGAGTGCATTCGTTTTAAATTCACAGAAATTCACACTATGGGCAGGACCCACCGATCTAATGTAACACACCGTACTGATTGCAGACTTGCCTTCGGCCTTGCAGTGATGGGATTTCAGGATGTTAGCCTCAGCCAGCAGCAGGAAGTGCTCACTTCGTTTTCTCAGCTGCTGTTCGAAGGCGATGCGAAAAGCATCTGCAACCATCAACGCCTCCTCTCTCCTCGAACACTGAGCATCAAGCTGGAAAACACACACGCAGCCATGCCTATATGTCTCTCTCTCTATATAACAGCCCTATTTGACTACTCTTATAATCCATATTATGGCAAGAACCACTCAGCTAAGTAAAGAGAAACAACTGTCCATCATTACTTTAACACATGAAGGTCAGTCAGTCTGGAAGATTTCAAGAACTTTGAATGGATCCTTAAGTGCAGTCACAAAAACCATCAAACGCTATGATGAAACTGGCTCTCATGAGGACTGCCCCAGGAAAGGAAGACCAAGGAAGACCAAGAGTTACCTCTGCTGCAGAGGATACGTTCATCAGAGTTACCAGCCTCAGAAACCGCAAATTAACAGCAGTTCTGATTAGAGCCCACATAAATGCTTCACAGAGTTGCAGCAGACACATCTCAACATCAACTGTTCAGAGGAGACTGTGTGATCAGGTCTTCATGGTCGAATTCCTGCAGAGAAACCACTACTGAGGAAGAACAACAAGAAAAAGAGAATAGTTTGGGCCAAGAACCACAAGGAGTGGAAATCTGTACTTTGGTCTGATGAGTCCAAGTCTTAGGTTATTATGCTGTGTTTCCTCAGCAGTCCAGTCATGTCCACTGCCCATGCTGTTCTCTCTTCAGCTGTGGTGAACTCAGGTTGAAAAATAAAGCTACTGTTGATGCTAACGCAACACTTCCTGTCTGAGAGAAAACTGAAGACAAAGACGGAGCCTGCCACAGGTGAAGTTAGATGTATTTTACCTCCTGTTGCAGCTGAAGCAGCTGCTTCCTGGTGGCAGCAGCAGTTCGACTGCACGGACAAGCTTCCGCAACTCCAAGGCATCGGCAGGCCCCTAACACTGCCAGCTGGAACACACACAGAGTAGACAAAGACTAAACTAAATCAACTCCTGAGTACAAGTTACTTATAAATTAAACTTAAGAACAAGTAAGACAAACGTTATGTGCACAATCTTACACCAGTTTTCCACCTGAGATGTGTAAAACAGCTGAAAATGCTCTTTATTCTCCTAAATATTACAACTACATTAATGTTCTGCTGCACCACCATAGTTTCAGTTCCAGTGTAAAAAGTATCATGACCCTAGACCCATAGGGGGACCATTAAAAGACCAGGTTCAACTGTGTGGCAAGAATGCATGAATGTCAGGTGAATAGCCTTGTATTGCCACAATGTTAAGGATAATACAAATGTAGTAAAAGAAGTTATGAAGGACTAGATGTTTCATTTGAACCTACAGAATCCTGCATGCTTGCATGGTGGTGATGCTGACTGATGCTCTCTCACCTCCAGAACACTTGCATCTCTCTCTGGGCCGTACTGAGGTTTGGTTCCTTGGTAAGTTCTCTGCTCTTTCACATTCAACATGGAGAGAAGCTCCAAGCACTGTCGACTTAAGGCTGTAAACACACACACACACACACACACACACACACACACACACACACACACACACACACACACACACACACACACACACCATTCCATGTTGGACAAAGACCACAAGATGCATTTGAAAGTACTGGTGGAAGACTGTTAAGTGACTTGGAGCTGGGAGCTGCATTAGGCTAGGTAATCAACTCTTCCCACTACCCTCCAGACAGATCCACTTCACTTCACAAGTGGAGATGATGTGTGCAGACATGTCTGGGTCAGCTCAAAATCATTCTGCATAATTCAGGATTTACCAGAATTTTCTGCTCGGATATGCTGGATCTCGCGCTCTCTTTCCTGCAGGTTGTCAGTCAGAGTCTTGTTCTCGCTCAAAATTCTGATTGACAACAACAACAACAACAATAAAGTTACAATACACAGCAGCGAAAAACCAGATGTGGGTGCATGTACACTAAATTTGACCTGTTGTATTTCTGCTCCCAGGACTGCTCAGACTTCTTCATCTGGACCTGGTTGAAGCTGAGCTCCCACTGCAAACTGTTCACCTCCTGCAAGGGATGGAAGCAACACACCTTGACTGCTATATTTTACTGTTGCAACATTAGATTTATATTTTATACATTGGATTACCTCTTTATTTCTGCCCCTCCTTGCGCTGTCCCTAAAATAACTGTCGGTTAAATCATAAAGTCTCACGTGACACCAATTCTAATAGCTTTTCACTGGCTCCACATCAAATTCAGAAGGTCTAGTTCTACACTGTCAGGTTCCTGCCTTCATTAGAGAGCTACTGCAGTTCATCAGGGTTTGCTGCTTAAAACTAATGGAGACTGCGCTTTTGAGGTTGTGGCTCCTAAACATTGGAACCCTCTCTCCCAGTTGAGATCTGTGGGCACTGTAGACACCTCTAAAGAGCAGCTCAACACCTGCTTGTTTGGGCTCTCCTCTGTGTACCATTCAGGAACCAGAGCACTCCCAGTGAAGCTCATTTAAATATTCACTGTGCTAAATGTTTCTTCAGTCTTGAACCATTTCATATTTTCTGATAATTCTCCGTGTCTGGAAAGCTGAAATCAGTCAGAGTGGAACTGTAAACAGAGACACCACTACCATCTCTTGTAGGATTACAGTTTGTCTTTGATAAACAGGAAAAGATCAGTCAGCTCCTGACTGTTGAGCAGAAACCTGCTGCAGAATGTTAAAGCAAACAAACCAAGCCCTTGTTTGAGCAGTCTGAACTTTTATGAGCTACAGACCAAAGAAAAGCAGTTACCTTCTCCAGAGCTTTGGCCTTCTCCTCGCTCTTCTGCAGCAGACTTTTAGTGTGACTTGTGGCTTTGTCAAGAATGGCCTGTGGGAAGAAGAGCACATTTTAGTTCTTCGCTGAGCAAAGCCAAAATTCTCTCAGCTAAGCATCACAGAAGCTGGTTACTTCCTTCTCTCTGACTGAAGGCAACTAGTCCGAGACTTCAGAGGCGACGATGTTTCAAACAGAAGGACTGGTCTTCACAGGAAGTCTTAATTTGCTTTTATGTGTACAGTGTAATGTTTGCACATTACGTCTAATTGTGTACCTTTTATATCCTCTATAAAATTACAGCAAACAGTCTGATACCATTAGCTAACTTCTGAGTCAACATGGAAGTTGCTCAGAAAATTGGAAAATCGAACATCAATACCAAGACAACTGGAAATATGATATGATCCGAAGCTGTAGAACAGCTTTCCTGATTTTTCTCTGTCCTCTGGGCCACAGAGCTCAAATACGTCGGTAAGCTTTCCCGAAAGATTGACATCTTTTGAAGAAACCAATAGGTTTGGGGCTGAGAGCCACACACAGGGCAGGCAACTGTTGGTTTTGGTGTTTCACACAATTTGTTGACAGTAAAATATAAAATGTACCTGGAGGAACGCAAGTGTACACTGAGGTCACAAGAGATCTTCAGACCACTGCTCAGAATTCTTGATCTGGGTTCTGGACACTCTTGTGACCTGAAAGATGCAGTAACTTCAGTATGTGTTGCTCTACCTTTCCCTGTAAGATCTTCAGAGCTTCGTATTTGCCTTCAAGGTATCGATGTGCCACCTCCAGCTCACAGGATAATGCATCTACCACCTGTCAACGCAGCAGAACCATCAGTTAGAGTTTTGCAGGCTGGAGAAGAGTGTAACTTCTATCAACTATAGTTTTTCTTTACTTTTCCTACCTCACGTGCTTCCTGTAGTCTGTCTCTCAGCTCATCTTTGGATAGGTCAACCAAGGAGCCTGCTGATTCACAAAAAGTGTACTCATGCATTAGAGGTCATAGAAAAGGTCATAGAAAATGTGTGTGTGTGTGTGTGTGTTTGGTTGTAGCTTTGTGTTTTTTAAGAACCAGTTGGAGCTTTATACATTCAGAGCAAGAACACATTTATGTTACAGCGAAAAAAACTTTTGCAAGCGCCACCCTCATTACTGTGTATGTTGTGCTGGTCCTCCATTGTTAAACGTAGTGCAGCACCCAAAGTTTAAATTAGGGCCATCACCTTTCATCCGAAATTCATTTGAATGCGGGGGAAATTTTCATATTCAAATGGTAATGACTTGTGTGTTTGTGTACAGTCTATAAGCACGACCAGACCGTTTGAAGTAGTCCACCTTGTGATCCAGCAGAGAGATCTCTAAAACTTCAGCTTGACCTACAGCATGTCCTACTGACCTACTGGTAAACTACTATGGAAATGGGGGAAATGGAGGCATTTGAATTGATTCAAACAACTACACAATAAAAACCATCATCATAATGAGGATGAGATCAAACTGAAAACATCTGCTGGGTGAAATATATCCACAGTCTGTTACCAAACATGGTTTGAGTCTCTACATTGAACTAAATACTCATTCACACAGTGTAAGTATGTGAAAAGATCTTTCTGCTTGCAGTCAGTACACAAATAGCTAGAAACACTTGCATCACAATTCCCTGACAGACACCCACCAGTTCCCCACACATCTGGAGTGGTGTTTGTGTCCAGCTGATGAATCTAACTCCAGTATTCCCTCTCATTTAGCTCTGTTTTTTGGTCTCTACCAACTTCTGAGGGAAATATCAGGCTATCTAGCTGCTAAATGTTGAACTATGGACACAAGAGAGTCTCCAACTATGTCTGCCTGTTGTTTGCTGCTGAGCAGGTAGTGCAGAGTCCTTTCACTGGAAATGACGGTGCTGGAAATGACACTGATGGAAAACCAAAACTATGAGCTAAAGTTGTTTTTTAGCCACTTTAGCTCAGTGAGCTGGTTTTTCTTCTCTGTGATTTCTGCATTAGGAGTGATCCCGTTCACATTACACAGTTATCCAACATCCAGAATGAGGCCGGGAGTAAGCAAATGTATCATTAGCACAGTGGAATGGAAATCAATCATTTTATTCTAGTTTGACTCCTTTTTTACAGTAAAGGCTTGGTTCACAGATGTTCGTACCATAGAGCGGCAGCTTGCAGCGGGCTCTCTGCTGTACCTCTGCAGTCTTCAGTCCCAGGATCCAGGCTGTCTCTGCTGACTGGCTGCTGCACCTGCGCAGCTCTGCTTGGGACAGCAGAGTCTCTGAGAGACCAGTGAAGCTTTGGCTCTTCGCACTAGTGGAGCTGGGAGCTGCTCTGACTCCCATTCCATCACCCAGGTCTCCGTCCACCATGTCATCATCCAGGCTGCAGGCCTCACTGATCTCCTGCATCTGAACCAGGTCAAACTTCACATGTATAAGCAAAACCTGGAAAAACCACATACTGATTTGCAAACTGAAATGGTCAATCTATAACCTCTAGTGCTTTTGTATATAAAATATAAAGAAAGTAATTAGTATAAAAATATATAGAAATATAAATCATCACCTGACTGAGATTTGAAATATTGAGACATGTCTGTATTAATGTATGGATTTATGTGTATATTTTCTTTTCTTTTCTATCACTGTGATGAAAAACATCCTTCAAGAATGAATCAAACTCTGTCTGCTGTCTGCTTCTTTTTATTTTAAACGGTGTCTACACACCTTGCTTGTTCTATGCTTGTGAATCCTTAAACCACTGTTAATCCATCATCACAGAATACATGTCAGAACATTAAGAAAACAAACACTGATTGTTACACAGGTTACTTCATCTCATGTATCTTTAGAAAAACACAAACTAAACCTGGTCTCTACGACGTTCGTTACAGAATTAACTTGTGGGTTCTAATAAAGTGGAACTTGCCATCTAACGTTCGTGGTTCTGGGCTTTTTTTTTTTTATTAATTAGTCTCAGCTACTTCCTCTTACCTGCAACTTTGAAGAAATAAACGTATATTCCTCGGTGCTTTAAAGTCTCCGCCGACACACAGACATAAAGAAAGTGAATTAACTAAATGTTAACGACGAAATGAGAGTTTATATTTCAGACAAAACGTTTCCGTGCCGCCTTACTGGATCTACCTGTCTCCCCTTCCTCCACCAGCTGCGCACAGTTTAACCCTCCAGCTCAGTCAAGCTAAAAGCGCAACCACTAACTACTTCCGGTCATTACCTTGAAAATAAAGCCTATTTATTTAGTTATTGAAATATAAAAGCAAAACGCTGCGCTTGAAATGACTTCCAAACTGATTTAACAAATAACAATCATAAAATTAAATAATAAACACACTGAAAATGAAAGAGATACAACGAAAGGTAAATACCACATTTAACCTACAACGGAAAACGCGTGTGGTTTCAAACTTTACTGCTTCATTTACTAAAGTAAACTTTAGTTCATCTTTTCACAATAAATTCCGTATGGTATGTGTTACTGGAACTGGTTACATTAAACAAAGGTATTTATGGATATAAGTTGAAAGTGGTTTAAGGATTTCCAGTCAGTGAGCTTCATGAGAAACTGCTGAGTAAATATTGGATGAAAGGGTGTGTAAAGGGAGCGTGTAAAGAGATAAAGTAAGAAGCTCCATGATCAGCTTTTCACACATTATTTGTTTATTCACATGCTTATTTAGATTGAAACAATTTATCTCTCAATAAGCATTAATGTAATATGTCTTATTTTCCACCCATGTGAAAGAGCTGGGCTGGGTTTGTTCCTGGACTGGTCTCCATTACAAGTTACTCCAGGCCCAAAAATCAACAAGCAAAACAATATGAATATAGAGTTAAAAAAAAAAAAGAAAGAAAGAAAGAAAGAAAGGAAAATAAGTGCTGAATGTGCACTTAAAACTAATAAATACTGACAGCGTTTCAGCTGGTAGGACTGAACTCTTAAGGGTCACTTTGGGAGATTATTACAATTAATTCCAGTGCTTTCATGGCATTATGAGCCTGTAACAAGCCACAGAATCACATTCAACTCAGCTCCTTTGAAAAATGATCATATCTTGCCCAATTAACAGTCCTCTGTACCAGGTCAATAAGGCAAAAAATACTGGTAATAACAGAACTATTATCACAGTCAGCAACAGAGGAGGGTTAGGACCACATGGAGGATTATTTCACTTCTGGGATCAACCTCACAATTTTAATTCTCAAGATTCAAATTAAAGTAAAAAAAAAAAAAAAAGTATATACCAACTTTGGAACAGGAACAATATGTTTTTCCTCACGTTAAGTCAGTTAGCCTCAGAAGTCATTTTTATTATTCCACATGGTGCTAATCTTCCTCCATACCAAACCATAACTCCATTTTTAAAAAATCTGTACAACACAAACTTGACAGTGAAAAAGTGAAAGTGTGTCACAGTATGACAGTGGATGTATGGAATAGCTGTGTGTGTTAGTCACTGTTGTATTCCTCTATGATCAGGTCCTCCTCCTCCAAAAGGACTTGACTCCTTGTAGGTGGAGGCTGACTGGCAGGCAGACCCTCCTCACCTCCACACTGGTCTTCCTCTTTCTCCTCCTCCGCCCTCTCCTCTTCCTCCTCACTGTCTGTGTCCAGCTGGCCCGGCTCTTTATCCGTCAGAGCTTCCAGTTTTAATCTGCTCACACGTAACACACATCCAAACAGTTTACACCACTGCTGTGGGAAAACAACTGCTTGAACTTAAATAAGAGAGACTTACAGAGAAAACCACTCAAGTGGAGCTAAAATGGTCTGTTGTTATTGGTCCGGACTTCACACATGATAGCAGCCTAATAAATGTTGTCTTCTACTTTTTTAGTATGGAATGTTTTTTTCTTTATTATTATTTTAGCTGTTAGCTCCTGGTTCAGTGTAAACACTGTGTAATAGGTTTGATTCCAGCTATCGTCCTTTCACTCATCTCACTCCTCTCTCTTCATATTTTCCACCATTCTCTTCCATCAATAGGACAGTACAGATTAAAATCCTGAATCTAATTGCATCGTGGGAATATAAAAGCGTGTGCTGTACCTGCCAGGGAACCTCCTCAGTGACATCTGACCCACGTCCTGGATAAAGGCTATCTGAGCTGGAAAACACATTGTATCACACAGAGCATTTATATTAATGACAACGCACTCATTAAAATGAGTCTACAAAACTCTGATGATCATGCAGAGATGCCAGACTATCACATTAAAAAGGCTTTAAAAGGTTTATAATAATGTTCCATCATTGCTCACACCAGTTCCAAACCTTTGTCAAACCTATCTGTACTTTCAGCTGTAGTACTGTGTGTGTGTGTGTGTGTGTGTGTGTGTGTGTGTGTGTGTGTGTGTGTGTGTGTGTGTGTGTGTGTGT
>JBBMJY010000024.1:25576885-25590733 GCA_037833715.1 Toxotes lorentzi
TGTGTGTGTGTGTGTGTGTGTGTGTGTGTGTGTGTGTGTGTGTGTGTGTGTGTGTGTGTGTGTGTGTGTGTGGCTATCTATGTGAGAAGCAGTTTGAGTTTTAGACCTTGGGAGTGAGGACACTCTCACTCTCAAAGGCCTGGCTTTAGGGTTCAGATCAGAATCAGGATTAGGTTGGGATTAGGCGTTTGGCTGTGATGGTTAATGTGCTCACAGCTACAGTAAGACCAACATTTGTGTGTTACCTTGGTTCCTCATGGGGTTGGTGAGTTTGGTGAGGTATGGCAGCAGCTCAGTCTGCAGGCTCACTGGTGTCAGACAGAAGCTCCTGAACAGGGACCGGGCAGCTAGGCAGTTCTCCCGGTGCTGAAAGGAACAGCATAAGTCTCGTTACAGTCTAATCTACTGTAGCTACATTTAAAGTCGTCTTCTCCAGACACATTAGATGCAGCTGAACAACAACACTGTCCATTTCTAACTAACCTTTGGGATCTGAGAAACATTGTATATATTTTTTTTATTTTATGTCTTTGTTATTCATATTGATCCACCTGCTTTTATTTACTGTTACAAATGAGTGTAAGGAAATACATATGGTCTGACTATTCAAAAAGCAAAAACAATGACAGCTCCAACCAATACTTGAGGATACTACAGGATGAGAGTGCCTCCGTCCAGGAGGGTTCACTGAATGGTCTGATGAGTATGAAGACGATGTGAATCATATGCTGTGGCCTTCACACTGTGGAGCAACATGTTAAACAGTCCTCTGTACCACCACCATCCAAACACCAGATGAGGGAATATCTTTAGGAAGAAAGTGTTCATCCCTCCAGTGGAGTCCAGATGCTTGGAGACATCACCTTACTCAGACACTTTATGTTGTTTTTTTCCTTTAACTTGTTACCAGTCTCTATCTAGATCACAATCTCACAAACTATCAGCATAACCAAAATCACATTAGTTTGTCCGAGTAATCCTCTTTTGGTCGTTAAGTTTTAAAGACCATGTGTCTTTGTTCAGGTTTAAACCAGTCTTAAACCATAAACCACAGCTAAAGCTAAAGCTAAAGCTAATGACAGAACAGCAGCCCTGATGTGTCTTACCTTCTTGCTGATTAGCAGCCAGTGGGGTTTGTGCAGCGGCCTGAAGCCAACAGAAACTTGCTGAGAGTTGGAGTGAAGGAGCCCTCTGGTGGCAACTGAAGACCCATAATCCCCCATGGTGCTGCGACTCTGAAAACAGCACAGCACAGGCCTTTATAAGGCAACACAGGCTGTAGTTCACACTGATTGTTAATACACAGGCAACTGCTGTATATTGTAATATCCTGTCTCTGTATTATAACCAGTGTTCTGTTTGTTTGGGTGTTTTGGTGTCTGACTGGTTCTTGTTTGCTGTTAATGTCTTGTGGGAAACACTAACCGTCCAATCAGAAGTGAGGAGGTCAGCATCAGATAGATACTCGCTGGCTCGTTCCACATCCTCCACCTCAGAGAAGAAGTCCAGGTAGTTCTGGTGGAGGTACATGTTGAAGAACTCTCCAGACACATGTGAACGATCAACAACCAACTGAAAAGAGAGACAGAGACAGATGATCTCTGAGTTTTCCAGAAGAATAGAAGGACATTTGAGACAAAAAAAAACATGTTTTTACCTCAGGGTCTACTAATAATGCTTCTCTATGATGATGAGACAGGTGAGATGATAGACCAGGTCCAGGGGCACCTTCAGCTGCTTCAGCATCTTCATGATTCCCTCCTGTTGATGACAAACAACCACCGATACAAATTATTTGCCTCCACATCAGTAACAATCACTGAACTATCAATCAAAGCCACAGTGCAGCAGCTATCCCCCTCAGTGATCAGATGCTTCTGAATCAGCAAAAAGCACTGACAGAAAATGACATATGATGTGGTTTATCACACTCTGGAAATCCTGCTTCTTGTGGCCCCTCATAACCCAAATGTTTGAGAAATAATTTTATGCATGAATCTGAATCAAATTTATTTCCTGTTTAGACAATTTATGGTACAAAAACACATGCTCCTACCAAGAAAACAATCATCCATCCGCTCCAACTAAAATAGGGGATATTTGACTCACGTTTGCAGTGAAGGATTTTTCCCAGTGCTCTGAACAGGAAAAGAGAGGCATCTTTCCCTCCAATCGCCTGCTCCTCTTCCTGCTCCTTTGTCTGTTTGGACTTCTTCCTTTGGTTTGTTCTAGAAGCAGCTTTGCCCACTGAAGTTACAGGTCTGTCCTTCTTTAGCCTCCATAGCCCCCTTTCCAACGACGTGTCTGCAAAGTTACAATGAAGAAGTTCTTTGAAGTCAGTTGGTTTGACAGTATTTGTCCTAAGGAAAGGCCATTAAAATGAAAAGGGATTATAGCTGATTTTGTGGCGTGCCTATGTAGACTCTTGACTAGCCCTCTGGTGTGGTGGATTTTTTCCTGACCTGGGAGAGAGGAAAACTGGAGGCTGTTGATGGCGCTGCGAATATCTCCCGAACTTCCTGAACACAACTTTTCCAACACTGCCTGGTCTGGGACACATATCCTCCCACAGCTCTGCTTGGAATTATGGGGAAATATACTGTAGAAACACACACCAAAAAAAACATACCAAAAAGTGTAATCAATGGCAAGGCCTCCACTCACCTTTCCTGCCTCCAGAGTTGAAATGCGCATCAGGACCTTCATCATTGTGGTTGGAGCCACTGGATTAAAACTAGAAACAGAGAACACACAGAACAATGTTCAGAGGAAAGCAGTGGTCCCTTTGAATGGAATCCACACAGGTTAACATGATAAGGGATGACTTTACACAACAGGCTGTTTACTGGAAATGCAAACAGATCAGCACAGAGCAGAGAGGCAGGAAGGCTTCTTATTAAATTATGAAATACAGGTCTGGTTATCTCTGCAGTTGATGTAAATGAACAAGACTTTAGATTTGAGAATTTAGCGTAATTGGAATTTATACCAGAGCCAGGTTCAGCCCAGAAGCTGACTGTGTTATTAGCTGCTGTCTTAGTAAATCAAGTGCTGAATAGATACTGATTACAACCACAAACTCAATGAAACCACGGTGTGCACTTCTGCAACACCGATCTTTCCTCAGTCCATAGCTGAGTTCAAACTGTCTCTAGGGTCTCCAGGGGCTAATGCAGGTTCCCATAAAGGTCTAACATCCCTGTCACAGTCAGTGGTGTGCATCATTTGGAACCTGATACTGCTGATGTCCAGCTCCTCCTGGATCTCTCTTGGAAAAAGAAAGCGTGAGCTGCTGTCTCCACTCAGACTGTCAGACACTATGAACACCAGGGGACATCGACTTGTCTTCACAAAGCGCCTGGAAGACACACAGAAAGACACACTCTCACATTGAGAATATAGTACTCTATACACATAGTATAGTTTTTATTACCGAATACAATTAATGAAAACAAACTCCTGTAGAAGGGCTTTAATCTGATGCAAACACAGAGACACTAAAAGCTGCAAAGTTAAACCAGGAGCGCCTGTGCAACGTCTCCTGGTTTACTCAGAGACAGAATGTAACGAAATGTAGGGTGAAACCCGACCTGTCCTCACCTCAGGTTATCGTGCAGGCTGCCAGGCTGCCTGTAGAACTGGTTTGGCAAATCCTGAGGAAGAGAGGATCAATATTAACTCAGGTGTGTAACCAAAATCTGCCTCAACAAAGGAGCTTTAGAGCAGTCTATCAGTTTTAAATACAAAAATACAAAAGAGCATTGCGTTTAGCCTTTAAGTGACATTTCTTGACATCTGTCAGCAGTTTTAAAAAGTCACACTTTTTATGACATTATCGACCATTCATTACATTCTGGACATCCTAATTATTACAGCTTTATCTACAATATTCATTCAATAGTCATCCTCTTTCTTCATGAAAAGAAGCCACACTTTGGACCGTTTCTTCCTCTCCGCCACGACCCCTTCTTGTTTTGTGAATTTCCATCAGCATACACACAAGTTTGAGTATTGTTTGAGTATTGTTTTGCAATGCACAACTGTCAGAAAACCATGCCAGCATCGATAAGAGGAACTGATAAGCTCAGAGACATACGTTTGCAAAAAATCTGGACAATTTGGAACCAGTTCTCAAGTTACTAAAATCTACTAAAATCTAATTTTCAAGAGATGTGAAAAACTTACTTTACTGGACATTTTCAGATGTCGTGGACAAAGCCATCTTACAGGATTTAATTTGTATTTGTTTATGAATGAGTACATACACCCATTTAAACCACCTCAAAATGTGGTCTGAGTGATGGGATCTCAATGTGTCCTCAATATGTCTTGGGTGCATTCACACCTGTACCTGAGCTGTCCACTTGTGATTGGATCACCTGAGGAGCAGGTTAATACCAGGTCTGAACAGGCCTGAGCAATTTGCAATTGTGACAATCTTCTACAGTCATTGTACTGTGCTACTGAAATGAACAGGAGTGACACACTGGGGTTAAATAGAGGAACAATAGTAGTACATACCTCCACCATTATGAGCTTCCTGTCTGTAGCTCCTCCGTCACCCACCATCCTTAGGCAGTTGTATTTGTTGGCTCTGAGGAGGAAGTCCTGGAACTGGGCTAACTGGGAGCTGCAGGACAAGCCATTCGTCCTCCACTCTGACAAATGATGGAGAATAAGGGACACGTCAGAAAGTCAGGCTGGAGAAGCCTGTACGCTGACACGGGATGATACCCCTATTTACAAACACCATGTGGACAAAATAAAAGCATGTTTTTGCTTAAATTTTTCTGGTCACTAGGGGGCAGTTTTGAGGGGGCAGAAAGTTCATGCAGTTCATGAAACTTCATGCCAGTTCTTAGTTTGACAGTGACAGGTATGGGGCAGGTAGGACAGAGAGGTATCCTCCTGACCGTGCTGACTGCTGCTGTTGTATGTCTCCAGGTTGGTGGGGTTGATCCACTCCTGAATCCCAAGGCCCAGCTTCTGAGACAGAACCTGGACTGTAGCAGTCTTTCCACAGCCTGATGGTCCTGTCAGCAGTAAGACGCCACCCTGTAGACGACAATAGGCAGGCTGGACGTGAACCTTCAGCTTCACATAAGACCGCCATAGACAGCATTTTGACAGTTTATCATTAATTATAATCATAATTACTCAAAGACATTGTTACAGAGACCAGTCTGTGGGCCACTGTTTAGTTACTGGAATCACTGATTATTAAAATCAAAAACTTCAATTACCTTTGATGAGTTTGTGTGAGCTCTCAGCCAGTTCTCCACTTCCTCTATCTTCTTCTTGTGGACAGCTAGCTCGGCCTGCATAAACACAGATGGTAACCATTACAAGAGGCTAGAAGGTTCGGATTCGAGCTTCACTGCAGCTAAAAATACACCTCCATACATTCAAATCAAATTAACATAAATCCCTTATGAGTGCTGCTGAAGGGGATCAATGGATATCAGTAATCAAGACATGCTCACCTCTGATCTACGGCTTCACTTCAGGGATAAAAATAATCATAAATGTGGCACACCATAGTACAGAGAAATAAGACAAAATTTAGATATACACATGGATGGATTACCCATAAATTGTTTCTTAACAGATTTTCCAAAAAAGGGACGGTGTTGAGATATATACGGTATTAATATAATTATTTAAAATTGCATATAACGTGAGGTAACGTGTATATTTGTGTTAATTGAGGCTTGATATGTCAGATAAATTGCAAATGTGAATTCTGGACAAAGTCCAGATGTAGTGTTAATATCTACGGTGAGAAGTGAAGTCTTAAGTTATGTCTCATAATGTATTTTACCCCCGGTGACCCACTGCCCTCACTGATGACAGAGCACTTCAGACAGATCACAGTTAGTATGAGCTAAGTCAAGTCGGTGTGTGTGTGTGTGTGTGTGTGTGTGTGTGTGTGTGTGTGTGTGTCTGTGGGAGGGGGGGGGTAGCTGCTTAGACTCACAACACACAGTTATTGGCTGAATCTAAAGGAACTCATGGATACAGATGCTGACCGTTGAACGAGGTGAGTATCTGTCCACCCAGGGCTCATCTTGGTCCCTCTGGGCTGACTCTGTCGGCAGGTAGGATGTGTGAGGGTCTGAGCTGCAGGCCTCTCCTTTCCTCTTCCTCGCCCTCTTGGGTTCAGCTTTAGAGCGTGAAACTTGGCTGCCCTTCCTTTTTTCAAGCAGAGAAAAGCTTTCCCCTGGCAAATCAATGAAAGACGGATCCACCCAGCGGTTCACCTGTTGCAAATAGGGTCAAACAAAAATGATAAAAAATTGATGAGGTACAACTGAAGCATGTGAAGGTTTGTAAATTACAGCCACGTCAGAGAAGATTATATGACAGAACCAGACATTAAACAAGCGGAGGGAAAGGTCCTTGTGTGCACAGTGAAAAGCTAGTACCTTACCACTGGGAACTGAGTTAAGCAGAAAAGTTATTCCTTAAGAAATATGGTTCATGTATGTGACAAAAGTGTGCTATGACTGAGAGTAGAGGAAATGCAGGAAGCAGTGAGATACAATCAACAAGAAAGTGTATTAAAGTCATTTTTTAATCAACTGAAAGCAACTAATTGAAGGCAAAGCATATCTGTGGGAACTTCTGCAACAACAGGAGTGTGTTCAGCTGCTGGATGAGTCAAATATTTAGAATAAAGCTTTGCTTTGTTCTAGGCTTGATTTCAGAAACACTCATCTTGAATTCTACAACAGCTGGAAACGGAAGTGTTTTAAAACTTCTGAACGGTTTGACTAGGCAGTTTATTATGTCTAATCCAACCGCCCTGTAATAAATCCTCCTTCATGAAAGTTATAATGTTCAGTTTATAAAGAAATTCTTATTAAATGGTGTTTATTCAGCATTTTGCAGTATGTAGGTTGTGGTGCTGTTGAACGGCATTGTGTTACACTGAGAGGTGTTTCTGTTATTTCAGCTTCCCTCACTGATATTGATGTGTTGGACAAAATAATGGAAACACCTGTCTGTAAAACTAAAGCAACCAAATTCACCAACCAGATAGCTTGATCATGACATCTGGTTTCTAGATTATCAAGTCAAAGAACTTACTCTGCCCGAAGCAGCTTTATCTCCCAGAGAAAGTTTGTTCATCCTTCACCGTGGTGATTCACATTGGTGGGAGCAGTTCAGTGAAAAACTGGGAACCTAAAAATCAGTGGAGACGCTGTTGGTGGTGGTAAATCTGGCGAAGAAAAGGCAGCAAACACAGGACACACTTTTTAGTATACAGCAAACATAAAGGGTGGTGGGTATTTGAGCTTTCAGGTCGCATTATCTTTAGCTTAACTTCTTTTTTTCCTTGTTACTGTGCTGCTAAACTCGGACACCCTCACACACGTCAGACACATACCCGGCGAATTTTAAGTGTCAAACACTTGATGAAAGTACATGTGAATCTTTCTGAATGTGTCTGGAGGATGAGCTAAGTACACTGGCTTATTGACTGTGGGATAGTGGAACGGGTTAACTAGTTTATTGTAAGCTAATATGATGTCTCTGTATTAACTTACCTTGTTGGACCATTTGTTGAGTTAGAAGCGGACCTCGGTGTTTCCGTCACTTCAGACCCTCGTTCGGGTATAGTAAGAAGTAATTTATGGCTCAAAGAGAGAGTAACGTTAGTGTTAACAGAGATGCAAAGTCGAGTTTCACTATTTAAACTCCGTGGACTCGGAATGCCGTAAAGTGGCTGTTCATTGACGTAAAAGTCACGCGAAGCGTCAGTCGGCGGCAGTGTTTGTATGTACAGGACTATTACAGAGACGGCTGTGACGGCAAGCAACAAGCAAGTTACTAAACTCTTCCATTTTGTCAGCTTGATATTTTACAGGTTTCTCTCTTCACATTTCGACTAGAGACTAAATGGTCCGTCGAGAACGGCGGAAAGAGATAACGGGGCTGTTCTGTTTTTCAGGTAGCCGTTATCAAGACACGTGTTGGCTGCGGGCGAGTCATGAAGATGAAGAAGCGACCGAACATTCTGTTAACAGGTGACAAACACTTCACTGGTTTAGTTAACGAGCCACTATACGTTAAAGAAACTCGTTTTTTATTAATAACATCGGAGTTACATTGAATTGTAAGGTTAAGACTTTGCAGGCCTTTCACTGCGGAGTGTTACAGCTCTGAGCAGGAGATTTGGAGACGGATGTAACGTCACATGTATCATGTTGCCAGGGCTACTCTCTCAATATCTTTATGTATAGTGTCGCCTACATTGTAAGGTGTGGTGGTGTAGATTGAGAGCTGGCAACATGCAGTTAGTTTACCTAGCATGAGATCCGGATTAGCTGGTTAGCTCAGATTGGACAGACATTGGTATAGGAATTTCCACAATGATACTTAACCGTACATTCATACACGAGCAGCGGTCTGAGCATCTCTCTCTCTCTCTCTCTGTGTGTGTGTGTGTGTGTGTGTGTGTGTGTGTGTGTGTGTGTGTGTGTGTACAATTCTCAACTTTAGCTAACACATGAACAAGGAGACTCCACCTTGTGGTGATATTCAGTATTTTAGGAGAACCACATAACAGGCTGTTAGTCGATGAGTTGACAGACAAAATTAATTAGTTAATCGTGAATGTTAATTCATCGTGAATGTTAATCCTCTCTTCTGCAGGAACACCTGGCGTTGGAAAGACCACTTTAGGAAAGGAACTAGCCCAGCGGACTGGGCTGCACTATGTTAACATAGGAGACCTTGCCCAGGAAGGTAAAAACTTCAACTGACCTCCACAGCTTTCAGAGCTATTCTGAAACAAACATCTAACACTGATTGAGATTCCCAGAGGATGGAGCATCCTTCATCCATCTGTTGAATCACAAATTAAAACTCTTATTGGTCATTATCCTTGAGTAGTCAGAGCTGCTCCAGCTTTGGATCTTCATCCAGATTTTGATCGGGTTACATTTAGACTTTATAAACAGTATGCAGGTAAATGGCAGAGTCACCCCGAGGCTGTTCTAATGATCCCCATTCTCTTTCCTCAGGACAGCTGTATGACGGCTATGACGAAGAGTACCAGTGCCCAATTTTGGATGAGGACAGGGTGAGTTCAATTACATATGCAAGCTTTGAACGCAGTTATACAGTGCTGATCTGTAGTGCACAGAAATGGAAACACAGTGCCACAGAACCGGCATGGTGCTGGTCAGATGCTGATGTTCACCCAGTGTTTGCTCAAAACACAACCATTGGTGCACTTCACATCTTTGAGAGACGTGAGGAAAGAGGTGCTGTGTTCATGTTTCTGTCCTGTTTCAGCTACTAAAAATACTGCTTGTAGTCAAATTATAGACTAAATTATCACCATAATTAAGAGGATTGCAGGAGGCGCTTTGTCTATGTGTGCATACAAGTGTGTTTGTGAAAATGTTGAACACACATTTTCTGTGGTCCTGCAGGTGGTGGACGAGCTGGATGAAAGGATGATAGAAGGTGGTGTGATTGTAGACTATCATGGCTGTGACCTGTTTCCTGAACGCTGGTTTCACATCGTCTTTGTCCTCCGCACAGACAACACTCAGCTGTTCACGCGGCTAGAGAACAGGTAACATCCCTCTCATTTCCCACATGTGCTGAGCCTCAGTTCATGGAGGACTCCAAACTGGACTTTGAGCCTGTGGACCATCGAGCCAAAGCCACAACGATTTCGTGTTTTAGTTAACATCTTTGAACAATTCAAACCTTTACAGCAGCTATGGTCAACAAGTAGATTCTGAGTGATGTGTCACTACTGATTATTGGTATACCGTCACTGATTTACTGGTATATGACACTTAAAATGCCATGTCACTTGTGTTTCTCTGGCAGATAACACTTTACCCATCTTGCATAATACATTGTGGCATTGCTACATGCCACTTTTAAACAGCACATGCTACGTAATGGCTAGTTACTGGGTTTCCACTGACAGGTACCACTCTCCACCACCATGCACTGATCGTCAGTGGCAATATTTAACTCTGCAACTCATTAACTTTCCAGTTCCAAACTTTGCTAAAATGAAAATCATTTTGTTATTCAGATGTAGTCCAAGAGTCCACACCCACTGTACTATCCATACATGGCTAATATGTACACTACAGCCTAATATTACTAAAAGATTACAATAGTGTTAGTGTTCAGTAGAAAGAACTGTTCACACTAGTATTACATTATAAGCTAATTTTACTGGTACCTGTCGATAGAAGGTAGTGTCTAGCATGCCATTTTAATGCCACGTATCCCAGTAAAACATTAGGAGCACACCAGCAGTCAACAGCGGCATACCACTAAAGATTTGACATATGTCACATGATTCAGTGACATGTAAATAAGCCACTTTTTAATATTGGTATCATTTTGAAACCATGGCTGTTTGATAAATCCCTGCCTGTCCCATCGCTCTGTTGTCTCACCTGTTATGATGAAGTCAGTTATCAATCTGTTTCACCATATTTGAAACCCGGACCCCTTGTTATGAGCAAAGATGTTCCTGTTCGTCTCCATCTCCCTCCCCCTGAGGTGGACTCTGTCCTCTGTGTGCCTTGCAGGGGTTACACAGGGAAGAAGCTGCAGGACAACGTGCAGTGTGAGATCTTCCAGACCATCTATGAGGAAGCCATGGATGCCTACAGCAAGGAGATTGTCCACCAGCTGTCCAGCAACACTCCTGAAGACCTGGAGTGCAACCTGGAGCAGATAGTACAGTGGACTGAGCAGTGGATGAAGGACCATAACTAGAAGCTGAATTCTGCCTGCAGGGTTCCAGTGGCAGGACTATCAACAAATGTTATTTGGACAATTCGACATGAACTGTAGTTATTTTCCAGTCTGCATTTATTTTTTATACATTTTTCCATTGTGAGGAACAGTGATACATTCAAAGTAGAATCACTCTCTTCAGGGGCCTGTTTTACCTGCCTTGAGTTTGCAACTCACTTTCAAATGGTTGGATTTGAAGATCAGCTGAAAGTTGTCCCTTACACACAGTAACAAACACCAGGACTTTGTGACACTGGCTGTCTTACTACTTACTCTATGAATTTTAAGTAGTGCAAGCTAGTGTCAAATCAAAATACTCATGCACTGTTGCATTCATGTCGTATTTTTTTGTATATAAATTACCACTGGGACCATTGTCACTGTGTCCTATTGGCAATCACACGGTAGATGGGGCTAAAACCTTTGAGTATTGACAGCTGTCAAGTACCAGTAATGATTAAGAACTTTTTTTTTAATGCAGCACTTGTCTGTACCTCACTACTTAAAAACAGAAAAATATATTTGTAATAAAATACACAATAAAAATAAGATGCTAAGCTCGTCCCAGAGTCTCAGAAAAAGATCAGCCTTTGGGCCCGTAACTACTAAAAGTAAAATGTTGGACTTAAGTGAAAGATCGTTGTAAAAATCCTTCACGTTTACTCACAAACTTAAGAATAAAAACCATTTATCATAGCTCTTTTGACTTCAAATGCCTTGAAATTTAAGAAAGCCCCAAAAGTCTCTGAAGTCTGCTCAGAGTAGATCCACAATGACTGCAGCACAGAAGCTGACCTGAGCAGTTACAGTTCCTGTCTTCAACATCTTCGCTTTCTGCATGTGCTAGTGTGGGAATAAATTCTCCTTATGATTTGTCTGATGAACTTCACCTACCACCAGCAGAATGTCTCACAGCAGAATGTTGTCTCTCTTTCAATTTTATTTCATCCTTGCTTATACACTGATAAAGCACATTAAAACCACCTGCCTAAAATCGCATAGGTCCCCTTTGTGCCACCAAAACAGCTCTGGACTGTGGAGGCACAAACTTTAAGACTTCAAGACAATAACAGCAGATCCCACGGATCAAACTCGTTTTTTCCAGCACATTTGGATGCAAGGCGACACCTCGAATTCTTTGTCATCAAATAGTCTTCAATTAGTTTTCAGGTATTTTTGGTTCAAAATCTCTTCAGTGATCACGACTGTACTTCCAGGGGCACCAGGCGCCCGGAACACACCATTAGGCTGCTACCAACTCTTGGTCTCTTGTGCTCTTTGTTATTTGGTTTGATTTTGATTCTACAGGCAGGATTGAAGCTCCTGGTTCTGGATCCTGTGTAAGCAGCAGTCTCTCAAGCTTCCATGACGTGCACACTTGAGGAAGCCACACCTGTACACGTTATAACACAGTCAGCACTGAGCTCAGCATTCAGTGAGACTGCTGGGTGTGTAAGGTATGTTGAGAAAAACCGTTCGTGGGAACAGAGAAGGTACGATGATAAGGTGGTGGTGTTTACTATTTCTGCATATCTTATTGGAGATGTGGTCAAAGTTGACTTGAACAGTTCTATTTAAAGAGAACTGTCATGGTGACCATGACATGCGTTCTACGTTATCCTGAAAAGAACAAACTTAGGACAGTGGACCTTGTCGAGAGTGGAACTTTTTAACACATGGAACGGATGATTGAAGAAATGATGTGGCCCGTCAACATTACGTTGCGATTTTTTTCACAACAAAAGCTCTAAAAGCGCACTCAAATGTACAACGTTCGCTTCAAAATAGTATTTTATTAAGAACATGCCAGGCATTTATTTAATAGCTGTGTTGATAAATGGGGTTACTAAGAGCAGTATAAAATGTAAAAACTCTACTTGTTAATAGGATTACCAATGACAAAATAAATACTTGTTACAGATATATCCATATATAAAAGAGACGTTTGAACTAAAAGATATTTTGACATATCAAGATCCGGTTTTGTGATTTTACTTATTTTCGCTAGAAAAATGAGAGACCAGCAGATATCTTATTTTGAAGTTTTTCTTACTGGCAGTTGGGTGCTTCTCACTTCCTACAGGAGACGCCATTGTTCCTCCAGCAGAGGGCGCCGTGTTCTGATAAAGTCCAGTCCACACCAGCCTACATCAATGCTTCTCTCTAATCGCAAGGACACTTGTTTCCACCGTCCCTGAGTGGCTTCGGACATATATGGATAATCGTGTGTAATACAATGGGTAAGATTGAGCTTTATTTTAATTCCTAAGACAGAATCGTGTTTATCTTATCTGAGCCACCAGGGCGAACCTGTCGGTGGTGTTACAGCTGGTCTTCCCACGGTGACACCGAGAAGCAGAGGTGAAATGTAGCCGGCGAATAAAAACACTGTCGACCTAAAGTGTTCAGGTTTGTTTAAATGT
Source organism: Toxotes lorentzi (assembly GCA_037833715.1). Lineage (NCBI taxonomy): Eukaryota > Metazoa > Chordata > Actinopteri > Toxotidae > Toxotes > Toxotes lorentzi. The sequence continues at coordinate 25,590,094 of JBBMJY010000024.1, forward strand.
GAGAGAGGTGTTCATTCAGCTCCTTGGTAACTAATGAGACCATAGTTTTTTCGGTGGTTCGTTGAGATACCTTTACAATATTCTGTAAACCATATACAGTATGTAACCTTATTGTACAGACTAGCACTACCACAGCGCTCCACAACGACAGCTTCAAAGAGTCAGAAGTTAATTAACAGTTTCAATAAAAAGAAAAAAAAGGAAAAAGACTATGTTGTACAGAAGACGTATTTGTTGCCGTTATTGTTGTAATACTGGATTCCGCTGCTACCGGGGAACTTAGTTTTAAGTTGGATATTCGACCGGGGTCAGATGAGCCGTTAATAGCTAAATCTCTGTGAAGCCAGCCGCCGCCTGGATTTTGTTGCTGAGTTCCTCGTGCGCTGACGGTACGGGGGCTGGAAGCGGTCAAAATGAATACGCAAAGACCGAGTGTGAACAGTTTATGTACCCAGTCAAACGACTGTCACAGAGTTTACAAACTCTTAGGGAAATAATGCAGTGGGTCCTAAGAGAGAGAAACTGGCTGCCTTTAGATATGCCATATGAAAATTAAAGTCGTTGTATTGTTGGCTTCCATTGGGGAAAAAAACTATTTCACTATTCAGATCGACCTTGCTCTTGTGTATGTGTGAGATCG
>JBBMJY010000024.1:25598229-25652281 GCA_037833715.1 Toxotes lorentzi
GACCAGAGTAAAAGGAGCGTGCAACTTCCTGTTCTCCATAATTATGGGGGACAGGCTCCCTTACCACCACCTAACCCCTAACCCTGACCCAAACAGCCTGATAAAATCATGAGGCCAACTCAACATAAGATCACAAGCCCCTGTGTGACATTCTGAATGCCTTCTGTCCCATTTGACCACATTTTCACATATTCCATCTCCTATTCATTCCTATAGGGACAAAAATTGGAAGCACACTTTTACAGGCCAAACGGCCTGGTAGAAGCATGAGGTCAACTCAACATAACGCCACAAGCCCCTGTGTGACATTCTGAGTGCTTTGTCCCATTTGACCACATTTTCACATATTCCATATTCCAACTCCCATTCATTCCTATAGGGACAAAAATTGGAAGCACGCTTTTACAGGCAAAAAAAGCCTTGGAAAAGCATGAGGTCAACTCAACATAATGCCACAAGCCCCTGTGTGACATTCTGAGTGTTTTCTGTCCCCTTTGACAACATTTGCACATCTTCCATATTCCAACTCCTATTCATTCCTATAGGGACAAAAACTGGAAGCACGCTTTTACAGGCCAAACAGCCTGATAACATCATGAGGTCAACTCAACATAACACCACAAGCCCCTGTGTGACATTCTGAATGCTTTCTGTCCCATTTGACCACATTTTCACATCTTCCATATTCCAACTCCTATTCATTCCTATAGGGACAAAAACTGGAAGCACTCTATTTCAGGCCAAACAGCCTGGAAAAAGCATGAGGTCAATTCAGCATAACACCACAAGCCCCTGTGTGACATTGAGTGTTTTCTGTCCCCTTTGACAAGATTTTCACATCTTCCATCTACCAACCCTAGGGTTGATAGATTTAACCCTAGGGTTACAAAAACTGGAAGCACGCTTTATCAGGCCAAACAGCCTGATAAAATCATGAGGCCAACTCAACATAACATCACAAGGCCCTGTGTGACATTCTGAATGCTTTCTGTGTTCCAGGATGTGGAACACACCTTAGGGGGCGTTCCTCAGGTATAAATGCTTAGGTCACCCCATGTTCGGGGTCTTTCTTCACCCAAACCGCCTTGTGTGCTGATTGACCTTTTCTTTGCAAAGAAAATAAAACCTTGTCGGCCGGCAGAAGTCTCTATTTCATTCTTCACCAGCAGCAACAGGAAAAACTTCCACAACAATTTGGTGTCAGAAGTGGGATCCCTCGAGCAATCGTCTGGAACAGAGCGCGGACAGTGACAGGCCATCCTGGAAGGAAAAAGATTTCCAGCCTCCAACCTCAAATCCTCTTCTGAGAAGGGAGGACTGACTGCTGACGCTTCAGATCGTTGCCGCAGGGATTCCACGAACGTAGTTCAGCAAAAGTCATCTGGTGAGCACTGAAATATTGACTTTTTAACTTTTTCTTTAAAATTTGGGTTCTTTAATTTGGCATAACATTTCCATTTCTCATGATATCCACAATTGGTCGGCTTTTCTCACTTTTAGCGACAAGAAAGTGATTACCACTTGTAGAGTGGGGTTTGGCTTTTTATCACTTGTAGCCTGAACGAAGTGGTCCTTCCAGAGATGTCTGTATTGAAAATAGTCGTGCACGGCCTCCGCAGCTGGAATGGGGAGAAAGTCCGTTGAGGTTGGACCTCCGGGGGGAGCAATTGCGGATGTTATGACAAGGAAATATGGGGATAAAAGTTTAAAATATTTAAATGTCTGGACAGCTGAGTTTGGATTCCCAGTAGGGGGATCCCTCAGTTTAAAAAATATATCAGGACTAGAAGAAAAACTGAAGAGAAAAGAACAAGAAATAAGAGGGGAAAAAGAAAATTTCTGCTAAAAAATTAGAAGTTATAGAAGGTCAAGTAGAATGTTTACAGATGTGGAAAAAAGAAGCAGAGACACGGAATAGGAAAACAATGCAGAAACAACTGCCCTTTTCACACGAAAAAGTTGAAACCACACAAAGTTCACACACACAAAGAACACCAGACTCGCAGATCTCCTCTCCTTTGTTTCCACAGTTGGCGGCTTTGAAGCTGGATCCAGACCTCGACGGCAACCCGCCTTTTCATCCTTCATCTCCACCACCATACAACTCCACAACACCCAATAAGAGAAGAGAAGAGGACTCCACCATGCCACAACAAGAAGCAAGTTCAGAAACAGCTCATCCTGAACTGCATGTTTCACCATAGAACTCTACAACCACCCCCTCTTCTCCAATTGCACATAGACTGCGTCATCCCAATCAAAATGCAGTCTACAACATGCCCATGGTTGTAGTATCTGGACCAGAAGGTACAACTTTATTTTTCCGTCCATGGACTTCTGTTGACATCACAGCAGCCTCGCAACATCTACCAAACCCCACAACATCAGAGAATATCACCGCTTGCAAACAGAAGGATGATGAAAACCCTGACGAATATCTCACTTGCCTGACAGAGGTATTCAACAACTACAGTGGCCTTCAACTACCTGTTGAGTTAAGCAACAGCCTATGTAGCAGAAATTCATCTCTGCAATTGTTTCTTAAGCGGACTAAAACCAGACATTGCTTCATCTGTTAAAAGTTCCTGCATCGGCTGGAATGATGCACGCCTGTCCGAACTTTGCAGTCACGCAATATATGCCCATGACCAAATAATCTCTAAGAAAAAAAAAAAAAAAGAAGAAACACAGAAAGAGCTTCACATGGCAGTAATAACCATGTATAACACAATCCAAGAAAAGGGACAATCAGATCGTGAATACAGAGGAAAAGGACGCAGCCGACACAGAAACTGGGAAAGAAAAATTCCAAGTGATGTCTGTTTCCTCTGTGGCCAACGTGGACATTGGAAACGTGATTGTTGCAGAAATTCTTCATCAACAACAGAAGACAAGTCAGACTGAAAATGGTTGAGGGTTGTCAGAGAGGGATGGACTCCTGCTGACAAGCCAAACCAACTTGTGAAGTCGGAAGAAGGTACTGCACCACACTCACACACACACATATTAAGCAGACTAATACACAACCTATTGACAGCTCAGATGCTAGATATACAACTGTTCTCTCAAGAACAGTTTCCACAACATAGATTGACCATCATGTTGATTGTATTCTTAGTTGATTCAGAAGCTACACATTCTATGTGCTTTAGAATTCAGTAAAAAAAAGGGGGGGATTATGTGTACTCTGTTGGTTCATCAGGTCAAACAATTAGAGAGAACATTACTGTCCCACTTAAATGTGTGGATGGGTCAAATACAAGTTTCAAACATGCATTCTTGCTCTCTGAAGTCTGTCCTATTAACCTGATGGGTAGAGACTTGATGTGACATATATACCATGGACCATTCGGTCCCACACATCACACTTGCAAAACACATATTAGATAACTGGGGGGATTTGGGCCCATTTGTGAAATCATGTCAGCGCGCAGCCGATTGGCAAGAAACATCGGATCGATCCATTTTATTTTCACCAACACTGCAGTGTTTTTCTAAAAGTTTAACATCTGTTGTGCACACTCAAAGAACAATCCAGCTGGTACCTGAAAGCACTTCTAAATCTTTTTCTTTTTTGTCCGAAGAACAAGCTACAACTATTACAGTCCTACAGGAGGTCCCTAAGACACTGTGGGCTGTCAGTAAGTATGATGTTGGCCTCATTAAAGATTGTGAACCGGTTGTCATCACTCCAAAATCAGACTTTAGACCTTGCAAGGTTCAATATCCACTTAAACAAGAAGCCATCGATGGTATAACACCAGTCTTTGAGTCTCTTAAAGCAGCAGGAGTAATTGTTCCCTGTGATGACTCTCCCATGCGCACACCCTTGTTCCCTGACAAGAAAATCAGAGATAAAGATCAACCAACAGAATGGCGTTTTGTTCAGGATCTGCAAGCAGTAAATGCAGCAGTCCAGCCTAGAGCCCCAAATGTTCCAAACCCTTACACCATTTTGTCTCAGATCCCACCTAATGCAAAATTCTTTTCAGTGGTAAACCTTTCAAATGCTTTCTTTAGCGTTCCAGTTCACCCAGAAAGTCAATTCTGGTTTCCTTTCAACTTCAATGGACGAGGCTACACATTCACTCGCCTGTGCCAAGGTTACTGTGAAAGTCCTACCATTTACAATGAGGCTCTCAGACAAAGTCTTGAATCTCTTGTTCCCTCTCCAGGCACTGCTTTGCTACAGTATGTTGACGACCTTATGATCTGCAGCCCAACCAAAGAGCAGTGTGAAGCCAACACAGTCAAACTCTTGAAACATCTGGCTGATACTGGTCACAAAGCCAGCCTGTCTAAACTTCAGTTTGTCCAGGAAAAAGTTGTTTTCTTGGGTCACATCATCACTTCTGAAGGAAAGACTCTTTCACCAAAAAGAGTAGATGCAATTCAGAATTTTCCGAAACCCATCACAAAAAACATGATGTCATTTCTGGGTATGTGCTCTTATTGTAGACAATTCATTTCAAACTATGCCATTCTTGAAGCTCCACCCGCCTCCCTCATTCATGGCAAAGGTCTACAATCACAAGATAAGATCACATGGACTCCTGAAGCAGAACAATCCTTCAATGAACTAAAGCTTGTCTTACAGACCGCTCCAACTTTGGGTCTACCTGACCCTAACAGGCCTTTCACTCAAACAGTAGATGAGAAAAATGGATGCATGACTTCTGTCTTGTTACAGGAATACGGAAATAAACAACGCCCTGTAGCTTATTTCTCTTCTAAACTGGATCCTGTGGCTGCAGGCCTCCCAAGATGTCTCAGAGCTGTGGCTGCTACTGAAAAGACAGTCATGGCCTCCAGAGACATTGTGGGTTACTCTGATGTAACTCTCCTGGTTCCACATGATGTGTCCATGATTTTACTTGAACAAAAACTTATCATCTCTTCACAGAATAGTGGCTAAGATACAACATCGTACTTTTAGAAATGCCTAACATCACTGTCAAAAGATGTAATGTTTTAAACCCTGCCACCCTCTTTCCTACACCAGATGGACAAGATGGACAAGAACATAACTGTATTGTTGTCCTCCAACAGGTTTGCTCCCCAAGACCAAATCTACAAGAAATACCATTAGCTAACCCTGATCTGTTTGTTTTTGTAGATGAATCCGCTTCACACGACCCACAAACTGGTCGCAACAGAGTTGGATTTGCTGTCATCACTAATCATGAAACTCTTGTAATCCTCTGTTTGTTTCAACTCCAGTCTCTATTCCCAGTTTCCCTTACAGTAATACAGTCCTTTGCCACACCACAAGAAAAGGCACTGTAGAGATGCTGCGGTGCCACACAGAAAGAAGCAGTGTGGCAGGGACCGATAACAAACCTTGCCTGCCCAAAAATTTCTTTCCTCACTTTACAAAATTGACACATTGCTTGGACCATGTGTCAAAAGGGGGGAATGTTGGACATCATAACTCAACACTGGTTCACCAAAGAGTTTTTCAGTTCATGCTCAGAAGTTTTGTGTGGATTTCATAGAACTGTTGCCAGTATTACTAATACTAATACTAATACTAATACTACTACTAATAATAATAATACTGCTTGGTGATGGTTTACGTGTGGTCAAAATGGGTCAAAACATTTCCAGTGAAACACCAAAATAGCCAAGTGGTGGCTCTGTTAACGGAAATCATTCCCAGATGGGGAATACCAACTAAACTGAGCAGCGATAATGGCTCACACTTTGTCAATTCTGCAATAATCAAAATCAGTGAATTTCTTGCCATTGACCTGACCAGACAACATTGTGCATACCACACTGCCAGTGCAGATGCGGTCGAATGAGAAAACTATGACATGTTATCTTTCACACTCCCTCAAGTCTCTCAGCAGGTGAAGCCAACCCTCCCACCACCAGCTTCCACATCACTCCAGGATTTCCAACCTGGCGACTGGGTGGTGATAAAGGACTTAAGAAGGAAACACTGGTACTTCAAACGCTGGGGAGGTCCATTCCAGGTGCTCCTGACAACGCATACTGCTGTGAAGATTGCTGAGAGAGGTACGTGGGTTCACGCCAGCCACTGCAGGAAGGTCCCTGAGCCAGCGAAGGAACTCAGCTGTCAAAGCAAGGACAAACAACGCAAGAGAGGACGACACAAGGAACAACTTCATGAATTCAACAGACACCAACTAGACGCGCAGAACTGACAACTGATCCTGATCATATTCAATGATGCTGATAGAGACCTACACCTACAAACCTGCCAAGACTGTCACTCTGACAGAAGGACAAAGTTGCAACATTCACCTGAACTGTTTATCCCGAAATTTGACCGCCAGATCAAACTCATGCATTATTATGACAAATGTGACAAGCACCATATATTTCTTTTAACAGTGATTACCCCAATTGTAGTTATTTTCCTCCACATATGTTCATGTGAACATTAACAATGCCGATCAAAATTCAACCTCATTTCACATTCCGGATCCCCATCATTACCCCAGCTCATACTCTGACTCTGACGATGATATTATGTAAATAATGTTTTGTTTTGTTTTCTTCTTTTATTTCTTTCTTTTATTTTTCTCTCCTCTTCTAAACAACTACCATGATGATACATTTTAAAATACATGTGAATTAATGTGTCGGATAATTAAGTTGTGACCATTTTATTGTATTTTATCTCTGTTTACTTTTATTATTTTTATTTTATTTTTATTCTTTTTCCTTTTTCCTTCTTCCTTTTTGTTTGGTGATTAATGAATAATCAAAAGGGGGGAATTATAATGGCAATTTGGCTCTCTTCCTTTTGTTTCCCACCAAGATACCAGATTCCTTGTGTATGATTGTGGCCTATTGTAATCACAATTTGGTTCTCTTCGTGAGACACCCCACTTCCTTCTTTTTCACCAAGATATCAGATCTCTTGTGTATTAGCCTGTGGTGTCTAGACCTCTTAATACCTATCGCCTAGAAGCAAAATCCTGCAGGATACCCCAGGTGTGAAACACACCCCAGGGAGTCCATGCCAAATGTCTGTGGCAGACATTTGGCTGGATGTGGAACACACCTTAGGGGGCGTTCCTCAGGTATAAATGCTTAGGTCACCCCATGTTCGGGGTCTTTCTTCACCCAAACCGCCTTGCGTGCTGATTGACCTTTTCTTTGCAAAGAAAATAAAACCTTGTCGGCCGGCAGAAGTCTCTGTTTCATTCTTCACCAGCAGCAACAGGAAAAACTTCCACAACACACTTCAAATGTGGTAGACAGATTAATTTATTGGTAATTTATTGGTGATTGCTGTCTTCTAGTAAAAAGCTGGGACTGAGCTTGGTTTCTGGAAATGCTGGAAAGTATTTTGCATTTGCAGATCAGGTGAGCTACAGGCCTGCCTGGGCATCTGATGGACAGGAAGTGTGGACCTCCACATCAGATGAACAGTACCATCTGCTGGATGAAGGACAAACACAAACCTGGACTCAACTAAATAAAAGAGTCTCACATCTAAAACCATTTTTCACTAATTACAAGCACATGTTGGAAACATACCTTTTCATATAGCTCATGGATGGAGGGGCAGCTGCTGGGAGCTGGAGTCCAGAGCAGATCTGTAAGTTACTTCAGATCCTACAATGAGCTTTGTTCCAGAATAAAAGACCCAGTGTAAAGATGGTAAAAGTCCATGACCACCAGCTACAGTGTTACAGTGCTGCTTTTATTCATTCATCAGTGATAATCATCAGATGCACAGTATCTGATGATTATTACTGATGAATTTAATGTGTGTGAAATGAAGTGGTTATTACTGTTGTTGCCCCCACAGGGAGAAGGCTGTGGGCTTGAACCTGTCAGGGGCCTTTCTGTGTGGACTTGCATGTTTACGCCCCCTCCAACAACAACCCTCAAAAGGATAAGCAACTAATGGATGGATACTCCAATAATGACAGGAGCCACTGACCTGCACAGTGAGCTCTTTACTTTCAATATTTATTTGGACCCTTCTTCATTTTGCAGTCAGCTGGTGGGGGATGAGTTCACCAACTTCACCTCCCATTACTCTGCTTGACTGAGATGCAGCGACAGTATAATCCAGACTTGGCGTCAAACTGGACCAGACCGCATCATAACACACTGACAAATAAAGGTTTGTACAAACTGCACGAGAGGAGCTCATTGTGACACAGAGCTAAACCTTCAGGTTAAGTACATTTACTGAAGTGCTTCAATTGAACTTTACAGGAGTATTTCTCTGTTACTTATCACACTTCAGAGGGTAAATATTCTTCCTTTTACTCCACGTCACTTATTTCACAGCTGTAGTTTCTGGTTATGTTACAGGTTCAAATTTTATAACCAAAGCCACAAGCTACAATACCTCTCACATACTAATGCATTAGTATTGACTGTCTAGCAAGATGTCAAATAAAACTCACAGCAGCTCTTAACAAGTCATTTCCTTTTAATAATTGAAGTACCCTGCATTTAGCTGAATATACTTCTGTACTTTCACTGAAGTTTCATGTTGGATACAGGGCTTGTACTTGTAATGGAGTACTTTAAGTAATAACTGACCCTACAGCTACTGTATGATGGAGGAACACTTATATACTGGAACAAATCTGCACCCTTAACTATAAAAAAAAACAAAAAAAAACAACTACACAAGTGGCCAAGAAAGCACTTAACTGTTTTATCTTCACAGCCATAAAAACCCCTAAACTGGGCTTTTTAAGTCAGTTAGGACTCCACATTAAACAGGGTTTGTCACTCATATCTATGGTATCACATATGTGGCGTTTGTAGTAAATGGGAAAATTTTAATCCGACCTAAAACTACAGGACAACTGTTGACTGGGAAACTTTGTTTACCTTGGAAATTAAAAAAAAAAAAAAAAAAAGAAAACTCGAAACTCAAGGTCCACTTACTACTTTTTTAAGGAGTGTCAGCTGTATTTCATCATCTTTGAGTGTTACAAGACTGAGATGCTGTTACAAAAAACAACAACAAAAAAAACAAAACGTAAATGGACCATGGACTGAGGTTTTTTTCTGAGACTGTGGAGCAAACTCTATAGTCATGACAATGAGTTATCATGGGCCAAACATGTGCAACATCCACTTGACTACCAGGCAGACAGTGAGGCCAAATGGTTAGCCATCTTTATTATGAAACAATATTGGGACCAGATCAAACAGCTGTTACATGGTGGATTTTTTTGGCCACTGCAGTCCCTTCCCGTGTCCCGACACATCCCCGGGGGTGGGGGGGAAACAGCCAGCCCTCATTCCCAGCTGCCTTCAAGGTGCTTGTTTTTTGGACCGCCTCCGGGAGCTGAGCTCCATATTCCAAGCTGAGTGCATCCTTCTCCAGCTCCTCCTTCCCCTCACCCCGACGACCTGGGTCCCTTTTTGGGCCGGGCGGCTGATAATCTACTGCTGGAACGTGTGCCCGGTGTGGTAAAGGGCTCTTGTTTCTGGATGGTGGTTTTACTGGGGCACCCAAAGGTGGGAGAGGAGACATGCGCAAAAGATTTGATTTAACTAAACAGGTTCTTCCCACATTCCCACGGATTTAATGGATCGAGTGCTAAGGAAAACATTTGAAGGTGGAGAAAGAAACATATGGCTAATGAGAAAAAGAAAGTGGCAGTAGCCATTTGTTTTTACGGCCTTAACAGCGCGCAACTGATCTGTGGTGCAAAATTTTTAAAAAGCCCAACAACATAGATGAGATGTAATGTAAGGGCCTGCTGATGATCGCTGCATGTCTGGAAACCAAGTGTTTACAACTCAAGATTCTCCTGTAGCATCGTCAGAAAATAACTATTCAATTCATGTGTGGCCTGTCAATGTGTGTGTGTGTGTCTGCTCAGTGGCTTAAGAAAAGTGTGGGAGGAGATGTGTACAGTGCAAGTCTAGAAGCAGTGAAGGTAAGGGAAACATGGCAGTCAGTCGGCACATGTCTCCAGGTCCTAGCTACAGCTTCTCTTCTTTCTGTCACGTTTTTTTTTTTTTTTAGCTTCAAAGATTATTGGTGATGGGTCAAAAGAAAAAAAAAAACATACTTCAGAAAAATGGCTAGTCTAAGTGAGATCTATTTAACACAAGAGCTGTTTATATAGAGGAAAAGCCAACAGAAAAATGAACACGTTACTTTGAGTATTTCCATCTAACCCTTCATCTGAACTTCGTGTTCCCTTAGCATTTCTTTTTCCATTTTTCACTTTAAGAAAAGAGTAGAAAGTTAGAGTTGGTCTGGATATTTATGGCCAGGAGGAGGAGGAGGAAGGGGGAGGAGGAAGCTGTCTGATCCACAGAGAGTCCTGGAGGGGGAGGGCGGCTTAGGCTGCCGCTGCCTGACTTTCAGCTGGGCGGCTCCTGGGGCTGTGGGGATGAGTGGTGTGTGTGTGTAGGTGGGGAAGCGGGGGGGAAGGTAAGTGAGCGAGGAAGGTGGGGAGGTGTGTGTGTGTGTGAGAGAGAGAGAGGTGAGAGGAAGGTTGGTGTTTGGTCGGGGCAGGTGAGATAAGAGGAGAAGAGAAGAAGAGGAGGAAGAGACAGAAGAGGGGGCTACACGCTCGTTGGATGATCAGTCCATTGGCCGCTTTTCGCCGTGTTTCTTTGTAAACTCTTCAGCATTCTTCAAGAATTTTTTACGGTCCTTTGAGTATTCTTCTGCTAGGTCTGCCCTCAGGGGGTGCTCCGGCTGGGGGTCGTTCACCAGCGCAATGAGGGACTGAATTACTGCAAGACACACACAGCCAGAGAAATCAAGTTAGATGTGAGCAGTGCTGATAAGACTATGGCCTCTGTTTTCACGGTGCTGGTACAGAGAGAGAGTGCATTCACGTGCTGAATAGTAATCATGAGACATGAATTTTGTCTGCTGGTATTGAATGGTCTATGAAAACGCTGACCTCACTGTGAAGGACAGCTTTAGCTACATGACAGCATGTGAACACACCATCTCCTCTATGTGGAAACCAGATGTGTGCTCTCATTGGATGATGAGGACTGGAGGTTAGTAAACAGAGAGTAGTTACGGTAGCTACGGTGGTGTGATGCTTCCTTAAGTGAAAGTCAGTCTGTTAGTATCACGATGAGGAGATGATTCCGCTTCCACAACAGAAACTGATGTAGTGTGTCGGTTTGTCCTGACCTTGTGTGATCCCCATCACTACAGCTGGCTACGGTGAACTCAAGTCATATGTCTCAGTGCTAATCGCTTTGTAAATATCTCTCGGTGTAGAGGAGCGTCTTCACGCTGGACGTTTGATTATAAACACCAGCTATTTCATTACATTGAAACTTTAAATTTGAACAACTTTGCCAGGCTCTGGAACCAGCATACAGTGGTCCGGTGTTTTTCCAGCAGTGAATCCTGGGACATCGTGGCGTTGCTGTTGTGTGAGTCAAAGTGAAGCAGCGATGCAGCGGGCGAACCAACATGTGCGACGAGCCATCCTGATTTCAGCACTCTACGGCAGCTGTCCTGTGAAGCTGACAAAGTTGCGTAATTCTCCCTAACTGGAACATGTGGGTCAGAAAACGTAGCGTGCTTCACGGAGCAGAGCCTGTCCAATCAGAACCACTCACAGGCAGGATGTTAGAAATGCAGGCGGCGGACAAAGCACTAAATTTTAAGGTGGGTTTATCACCTTAAAATTTCATTCTGACGACCAATTTAGCAAAATATTACAAAAGCTGAAATTTGGACGCATGCGTTTTACCTCCAGAATAAGGAAGTGAGAATAGGGAAGAGTGTCCACTACATCATCATCATCATCATCCTCAGATCAGAGCTTAGCTACATTCAGTGGCAAATGTCAAAGGTTTTTCAATCTAGTCCACAGAACATTTCCTGTGAGAGAATAACATGATTTGACAAAACAAAAAAAGTCTGAATAACACTTATTATTTTATAGGCTGTTGTTATTTTTCACAAAATAATAATAATAAAAGGATTTTAAATGAATGTAGGTCGACAGAACATGAGGTGCCACCAGTCCACCACCACATGTCACATCACCATGTCTCTGTCATGAATGCAGCAGATATGTTATTATTGAAGAGGACTGCATTAAAAATGTAAGCAGGCCCTGTATAATATTCCTATACTATGTTCTCAGGCTGTATTCAGACAGACATTTGCCTTGCATTAATCAACACCAGGGGCTGTGTTATTTAATTTACCTGTGAGACAGTGAAACATGATCCAGGTAATTCAGATGGACATCAAGTTTGTGCGTGTGCCTGCGTGTATGTGATTGGCCGACAGAGCGTTGCAGTAAAAGTTGAACCACGTAAAAAAAAAAAAATTTGGTGCTCAAAGCAGCAACATTACTTTAAAGACACCGTGCCAATTGGAATCTATAGATATTCCCTCCGTTAGTGTTTGGATGATGGTGGTGCAGAGAACTGTCTAACACATCACTCCAAAAATCTCCCTTAGGTGTTCAACTGGGCTGAGATCTGGAGACTGTGAAGGCCACAGCATATGATTCACAACATTTTCATGCTCATCCAACCATTCAGTGAGCCTTCCTGTCCTATGGATACAGGCACTGTCATCTTGGTAGAGACCAGTGTTTATGGTTTTAACACCACTGAACTCTCAGGTGTTCCTTCATCTTTGTAATGAGGGGTTTATGATTTGCAGTCCTACTATAACATCCCTCTCTGTGTAACTGTCGATGTGGACTGTTGTTACTGACATCCGCAGCCACCTGAGGATGAGCTGCTCTTCTGTTTGTCCTTACATAACACACTAATGAACGAGCGTCACACTCATCAGGTGAGCTCTTTGGACCATAGGCTCTGACCCTGTTTACTGACATCCTTCCCATACATCTAAATGCAGAAACAAATTAGTTTTTAACTCACAGTAGTGAAGTGCAGCAAACACAGAATCTTATAACTGTTGCTATACTTCTGGATTTAAACCTGGTTGTTAACGTTATACATTCAGTAACACCAACACACCCACCTTGGTCAGTTTTGGTGGCAGGCTTCCAGTTCTCTGCACTGATCACAGGCAAGCACACCTGGCCCTTCTCATCAATGTTGGGGTGATAGATCTTTGTCTTGAATGTGATCTTGGGAGGCTTGAAAGGGTATTCGGTGGGGAAAATGATTTCGATCCTGAACGCACCTTTGTCATAAGGGGGGTTGTCCTGAAAGTGACAGGTGGAGGTTAGCAAAAGGAACCTGTGGGGCTATAGACGTCAGAGCCACCAAACAAAGGGATGGCTACTTACAGGAACAATGAGCCCTTGCCATGACAATAGGTTTGATTCCTCAACTTGAATGTTTCTGAAGTTCTTCATTCCAGACCTGCGAATCTCTTCAAGTTCCTGAGAGAAGAAGCAGACAATATATTACAGAAGTGAAAAATTTCAATGTAGGGATGCCATGTCCCACACAGATGACAGACAGAATGGAAACATTAGAAATTAGTTTTTAGCTAATTACATAATTTACATATGAAGTGTACGATACAGAGAACCATTTTGGAAGTGGTTCAGAGTATATAACCACATGTTTTATTGTTTCTCAGTTCTACTGAGGTCTCATGGTGCCTCCCTGGACAAGTATGTGTCAACACACGTACAGCATTTACAATGTGGCAGAAGAGAGCTAGCACTCAACAATGTGGCTAACAGGGAGATGGTGTGTGGCACAGGTGGCAAGATTATTGCCCACCAACTTCCGAGATCCCTGGTTCAATCACTAACGCTGCTACCTCCAGTTCTGCTGTGCAACACTTTTTACATGCAGGTAGGAAGCTGGCAGGGGTTACCATAATTTTTGCTGCACCTGTAACTTTTACTGGTTGGCCAGGCTGCACACACAATGAAGGAATGAAGCTGAGAGGACTCGGTCAGCCTTGAGTAATGAAGATAGTATGTGTGTATGTAATTTACAGCTGTATATGGCAACCTAAAGATGCATTAAATAAAGGTGTTTCTATTAAATATTTCTCTTAAGTAATGTCCCCACACATTAGAGAATATTCAGTAACAACTGAAACAGAATGTGAAGGCAGAATCAGAATTTAAACCTATACAAATCCCAATACTAAAACACACTACACTTCACTTATCTCGTTTAGTTTGTTATTTGTAACTTTTTATAGAGTATACTCCTGTGTGTTTGTAGAACAAACAACAGGCTCCTCAAAAATGATTTCCAGAAATTCAACATGAAAATATTAGTGTATACAGAGTGTAATTACTCAGTTGGACTGTATTGAGATAACATGATTGTGTTATTGTTTAGCAACAGCCTGGCAGCTGGGTGGTTAATAGTGCACTGAGAAGCCCTTAGCGAATACTAATCCTTCCCAGCCCATAAGGACACTGCTGGGTGCTGGGTGGGATAGTTCAGGGATCTCCCCAAGGATTTTAAAGTATTCTGGGCGGTGGAAAGGAGGGGGAATTACACACTGAATTTCCCAACATTCTGACATACTGGTCTGATTACTTCCCATAAAGCAAAAGGTATGACGTGTGCGCCTAATCTTTAATCACTGTCATCTGCCAATCTAAGTCTGGCAGATCCTGACGGAGTCTCTCATCTTTTGTGATTTCGTTACTAGGCAATGTAAACTATAGCCCCATTTGGCTCTGTGAAACACTGCTGTTGACTAAGGCAGTACTCTGCTCAAGCCTCAGTCTTTTTGTTTTCAGGTTGATTTCCTTGTTCTGTTCCACCAGCTCGTTTTGAAAGCTGAATATTGTCGTGTGTCTTGTGAGATTGAAAGTATCTGTTGTACAAAATCTCACTGGCTTGTCTGGAAAACGGCACATCTGTGTTATAATCACAACACCACACATTAAGGGTAATTCGTACTTTTTATGCAGTGTTGAATTACCAAACAATTTCTGATTATATTTTTTATAAGTACACTGTACAACTGTTCACTGGTGTCACATGTCACAACAGAGCATTTTCCGCTTTGCATCGAATAAAAGAAAGAAAGAAAGAAAAGCGTTGCTCATCTGGCTCTTGAAAATCCTGAGTAACGACCCCTACATTTTCTACAGTGGAATTATCATAAAGTGATTATGCAAAGCCATAAGAGGTCTAGTTTGAGTAGCAAGTCTTTTTTTTATGCGCCAACAGCAATGACATGTCTACTGACTTTTACTTTCACATTCAGGCGTCTTCATTCTGTGAATGACAGCTTATGACTAAATTGAACAATCTGAAGAATTCAAATTCATACAACGAATATATGAGCCAACTGTGTAATTTCCCGGTATGGTCATTTGTCTAGAATAAAGTAGCAGAGGGCTGAAAAAGAGACAGCCTAACGTTCATCACATGCAAAGGGATAGGTTAAAACAGACATTGCGTAATGTGCTAACACCACTTTACAAAACGAAACAAAACGTTTGCTGTGTGTCGTTTTCACATAACAGCAGTGACAAACGTTAGACGTGCATTTACACTTAAGTTTGTGTTCACCCGTGCCCAGATGACGGTGTCGCAAACCCGGCTGACGGCGTGTTTGGCTGACGCTCACTGGCTGGCTAGCTAGCTGAAACGCAGCTAAGATCTGAGGCTAGCGGGTTAGCTGATTAGCAAACGCCTTATGCGGTGGAAACTCGGTCGCGATCTTACGTTGACCACATCTAAGCTCGCTCCCTTGTTCATACACCCATTAGCTTCCCGAAGGCCAATGCTGGCTGGTAAACGAAACATCAGATCGTTGCTGATCTTCGGAAGGCTGACTCTAGACTCTCTGGCCTAATTTGCCGGTGCTTTGCTGCCTAACGTTAATATTGGGTCGGCTGGGTGGATAGTAGTGACCTCTCGTTTTTATTAAGTTAACAGCTAGAGACGGGCTCTCAATGCGTCTAAACACAACAACGTTATGGTATATGCGTTTAGGCGAAAAACGAACGCACCCACTAGCCGCCAATGCGTTTTTACACGTTACAAATAGTATGAAAATAATGGTATCGGGAGATTTACCTTGGCCAGCCTCCTGCTCGCCGCCATCTTGAAACTACTGTGTGTTCCCAGAATACACAGCGCGGCGAATATGGGTCTGGTTCGTGGGACTTATGATCGGTTATTTGCCCGTTAACTAGATCCGTATAATGGACGTTGTAGGCAAATCTCCAATTTTCTGTCACATAAAAGCCCAAATAGAAAAGCTGACCATTAAAGTTAACCTGTTTTATAACCATAAGGTACTTCTCAGACTGGTAAAGGCTTAGGTTTTACCTAGGGATACCAACTTTTGAGTTAGCTCATCTGAGCTAACTCAAAAGCCTTGCATTACAAAAAGTGAACAGTCTGGAACAGACAGATCTATTTTATTTATCAGCTACAAGCAAAATTGATTTATAATAGTGCAGTATGAGTCAAAAATGGATTGCTAAGTTTTTCACCTAAATTAATATCTCATGTATATATATAAAATAATTTGAGCTGAGCTGTCATTGACATCATTCATCAGTTTCTTTTCCACCACTACAGTATACAACTGAAAACTGACTACAAAATCGTTGTAGTCCACTGGAACATGCATCACAATGGTTTTTTGATGCAGGCACCGCTGCTCTTTCATTTAAAAACATCACAAAATTTCCAAAGGATGAAGCCAAGACAAAATGTTAAGACATGTGTGGCGTGCGATATCTCTGTCAGTTGCGTAAGTGTCATGCTCAATGTGTGACAGTTAGCAGCCCTCTGTTACCTAAAGTACATGGTTGGATGCTATATGGCATTGCTGATACACTTTAGTGGAGGTAGACTTGCCTTTAAAGGGACCAACTGTTAAATTTGTACTCCAAGAGATTTTTAGCAGAAAGTTTGGGTGTCCTCCACTATCATAAGAAAACCAGAATGCATGAAATTCTTGCTAACCTAGCCAAGCCAAGGCAAGTTAATTTTATTTATACAGTGCCAAATCATAACAGAAAGTTATCTCAGGGCACTTTTTAAGCTCTTGTTGACACTGACAAGGAAAAACTCCCTTGTTTTCTTGTATGTACTCATTTTGATGTCATATGCAGCCTAAGAATAACTAAACATATTGCATATTGGATACAATATTGTAATAAGATAGGGTGAATAGGATAAACAGAATAATACTGGTGTTATTAAGTTGCAACAGAACAGCTGTCAGCAATTTAGAAAAGGCAGAATTTCCAGCAGAAACACTGTTCACCAGTGTTTAGCAGTTCAGTGAAGGGAAAACACTTTTCGATAGTTTGGGATACAGGAAAAATACCAGTAGCATGGAGACAGTCAATCACTGTGCCAGTTTAGAAACCTGGTAAAAACCCTTCAGACCCCTCAAACTATAGACCAATAGCATGTAAATCACAGTTATGGAAAACTATGGGGTGAATGGTAACTGAGAGATTAACATATTTTCCAGAAAGTTGAAACTGAAAGTGGGAAGGGAGAAATACAATATATTTTATATTAAACATGAGTCAGAAACAAGCCCAAACAAATAAGGAAACCACGGTAGCCAACTTTTTTAATGGAGAAAAAGCATATGATATGTATCACAAGAACACTGGGACATAAACAACACTGGAAGAGCTCTTTATAATATCCGGAAATGTGGGTTTGGGAAGGAGGCAGGACAGGAAACAAAAGCAGGAGGCATTCATTGCCCATGTCAGCATAGGAGTTACTAGATTTAATCAGACACTTCATAAAACACCCAACTGGTAGACACACACTGTGGCCATCCTTGTCCAATTTGTTCAGTGTGTGCTGCTGAAATGTAGAGGCTATGAGGAAGAAAGGACCTGACATCAGCATTAAAGAAAACTAAGTATCACTATAGGGAACCTTTTTAGAGATATGTCAGGGGGAAAGTCACCTAATTAAGTACTTGAAGGAAACACGGTTAGTAGAGAATTTAGGTTTTTTTCCCCGTTGGCCAATGGCCAATGAAAGCAATAAAAGAAGAAGAAGATGTGACGTCACCTGGAAACATCAAATTGTAGGCCAATTGCTCTAACTTCACGTGAACTCATGGAATGCATGGTAAACTAAATGTTACTGTATTGTTTAGAGAAGCAGCAGCTAATAGTAGGGTGTCAGAGTTGCTTTAGAAAAGGTTCAGGTACTTTGGATTCAGTATTAAGTGGCAGAGTGGCAGCAGTGTTCAGTGATGTAGAAAAAGCTTATGATATGCTGTGGAAGAGATTATGAGATTCTCAGCTATGAGATTCTCAGCAAGGACAAATGACATCTTTGGAACTGTGTTTACTGGAAATGGGAGGGTTATTTGCGGATGATGGTGCCTTGTGGAAAAAAGAGAGATATTAAATTGCAAGAAAGCATAAAAAAAGCTGAACTCTGAGGACAGAAATGTTGATTTAAATTCACAGTTGAAAAAACTAAAGTAATATTCTTTAGGAGGAGGAGGGTTAGGGGACATGTGAAGATGAAAACAATTTAGAAATATTAGAGATTTCATGTTTTTTAGGTGTCTACTTTGACAACATATTAACATGGAAAGACTACATTAAAAATATTATTGATATTGAATGTTAACCTATTTGCACAATAACAACTAATGTTTACAACAGTTCACACTGCACTACCGCTGCTACCTTGTCAAAACATATTGTTACTCTGTAAATATATTTCCAGGTCAAGCAATTTTCATATCTATATTTTTTTTCACATATCTCTCAAACACTTTATATTTATATTGTAGTAAAGTTATTAAGCTGGTTTTGTTTAGATTGTTTACTTTATTTATTATTGTACGCACATTGCAGAGAGAGAGAAACAACATTTCGATTCCCCTGTATGTCTGACATGTGGTGAAATTGACAATAAAAAAGTATTGGAATCCTTTGATAAGTGTAAAAAAAATGTATTAATTAATTAATTAAAATTCTAAATGTGATCAGAGGTTTAGTAGGGTTAGACTGAGAAGCAGATATTGTATCCTTAAAACACATTTACATAGCTTTAATAAGATCCGGGTTGTATTATGGTGGTTCAGCATCAGAAACCACACTTTTGATTTGATGTTATCCTGGCAGGAGCTCTATATGCACAATAACAACCTCCCCTGTGTGTTCCCTCCAAGAAGAGACAGGAGAAATGCTATTGTGTCGACACAGGAGACAAATATTAGTTAACTACTGGATAAATGTGAGAGGCAATGAAGATAACTACCCAACCAAAATGGGACTGATGGAAAAGTTTAGTAAATGGGGAAGATCTGGGAGGCTACTGACTCCAGAAGATGGCAGTAATGCAATAATTTGGAGGCTAGCTGTCGTTGACCATCACAGACAAAGAAGAAGAAAATGATGACGAAGAAGAAGAAGAAGAAGGAGGAGGAGGGGTCACCTGGAAGTAGTCACACTGGGGGGACGGGGGGGTTTGGGTATAACCGGAACAGCAAGATGGTGGAGAATGAGGAGTTTCGGGTAGGCAACGAGAAAAACACTGATTGTGACTCACTTTTGTCAACATTGCAACATGCACTGATAACTTGTAACACACAGACCAGTTTATATATCACATCCCGAACTGATGGGCTCAGAGGATTGGACATTGCTAGGAAGGAAGGTGATTTTTCAGAGTAGTTATTTTACGTCCCGGTAGTTAGCCTAAATGCTAACACTTTGAGAATAGCCAGTCGCTAGTAGTAGGCTCCTTGTTTACTCGCTGCAAGCAACTAAGATCGTACTGATCTGTATCTGTGTTCTGACTGCAACTAGATACGCGGTAATTGTCTAAGTACGTAGTTGTTAAGTAACCCATAATTAATGTTAACGATTTAAAAATCGATGTCATGCGGCTAATATCACGAGAATACCCCCAGCTAACCAAAAGTTAATGCTAGAGTGCCTTAAGAGCTTAAATATCAGTTTTACATTTAAAAGTTGATTTTCCACCGGTTCAACACCTCATTGACTGTATTTTATTGTTAGAATAGCGTTAGCTTTGGGTTCTTTTTATCGTAAACAACCCAAAGCTTAGTAAATTCTAGCTGCTCTGTAGAAAAATTGATTATTAGCTCGATTATCTTGGGAATCTAAAGTTAGTAACGTTTAGGTTGGCGACCAGATAAATTCAGTGTTTGAAAAACATTCCTGTGCTTAGCTAACGTCACTGAAGTCAGTCACATGGGTACTACATTCTGTCTAATCTACTCACACAAGCACTGGCTGTCTTGTTGTTATGGCGTTTATCGGCCTCAAAACCCGCACACTTAAACAAAAACAGGTGCGTGGACGTGATACGACCCGAGCAGGGTGGACAGTGACGAGCCCGAGCTCGACCTCCGTAAGGATTCGCAGCTGCTCAACACACACGCGCTCGTTAAGTTGACTTATGAGACTTTGGATGCGCGGACAGTGGCTGATGTTTCTGCTCCTTTCATTGGTCACTTTCAACAACAACATACTTTTATTTTAGTCGCCCGTCCCCCAGTCTCTCTCTCCCTTTGTTTTTAATATGTCCAAACAATGTCCAAACAGTTCAGAAAATAATTCAGTGTAATCCCTTCCCACATTTGTAAACTTAATTCAGTGATTATAGAGCATACATATCAATCTTTGTTGGTGTGTTGGACCTCTAGAAAGTGGTCCACAGCAGCAATGACATTATCATCACTGTCATATGGAGAGCACTGAGCCCCTTCTTCATCTTGAGGAAGAGGTAGTAGTCGGAGGGGCCAAATCAAGCCCTTGTAATCAAACTAGCTGATGACTGCATGAAGGCTGGGACTGACTTTGAAGTTCTTTAACAAGCAAACAGGCTAAATGTGAAGGTGCTGAAACAGTGTCCAGTGTAGCATTACAGCTGTTATGGGATAACCAGTGTTATTTACATGATTATCTGTAAACACAATAGTATTATAATACTAAAATTCAGTTTGCATAGACTCCAGCCTCAGGGACCTTGTAAATGATGAGTGGGTACAGAGTTAAACAAACTAATCATTATTCCAAGGCAATGATACATAAGCCTGAAAGTGCTTTATTCCAGACATTTCTAGTAAACCTTTATTGTAATACTCTTACAGTATACTCTTTTACTTGTATTATGTGTTGCTGTTTCAAATTCTAAAGTGTCGGAGCGCGTGACTGGGTTTTGTGTGGCACAGCAAAAGTGGTAGTAAAGGTAGTAAACCACATGAGCTGAAGAGGGACTGCCCTCCAGCAGTGTAAATCAAAATCAAGGAATTCTGTTACCAGTGTCAGGACATAAACCTCACCCTGATTTTGCTCTGGGCTGAGAGAGGAGTAACTGTTGTGACATCTCTTTTAGCAAGAGTCAGTCCTGTAACACAGACCTCAGCCTGTTGACTGGTGAAACAGCTGTGTGGCACGACAGCAAAGCCAGCATGAATCTCCAGCAGCAATCCCCTCTCATCCCCCCCGTCCACCCTGATGTGCAGATGAAGCCCCTGCCCTTCTATGATGTACTGGACGTCCTAATCAAACCTTCAAGTCTAGGTCTGTGCTGTTTTCTGTCTCTTTCGGTTTAAAGAATAACACTTAGCCACATAGCTCTAGGTTTTGCCATCATGATTTCTGCTGGGAATCTGATTTTTTTTTTTTAATACTGTTGAAAATACAATATTTGAGTTCTGGTATAATAACAAAACACAATGTTTTTTTTTAGCACATTAATGTTTAATAATGAAAAGCAAATCTCTCAAATGTGTTTGATGTTGTTAACCCAACTATTCAGGAAAGAGCTTCATAATTACAAGCTGCCAAACTTGTTCTTTCTTTCACATCACCTTCCAAGTTCTGTTTGCTTCTGGGAAACTCTGATTTTCCTGATTAACATGGGAATCAGTATCAGGTTTCAGCAGTTTGACAGTATGTAATACCTGCTGCCACAGACACAGTTCTTTTGGTGTTGTAGTTCCTGAACATCACTGATTGTCTAGAATTTGTCAGCTGATCAAACTGTGATGAAACTGTCATGTTCCTCAGGTGCTTTTATCTTCAGTGAAGTACTTGATCAAATCTTGAACACAATCCGCCTTTGTGATCGCAGAATCGAGGAAGCTAACAATTAGACTTCTGATGAAACTTTCTCCCTGGTGGAAGTGAATCCTAAAGGCCATTATGACGCAGCGAAAATGAAAACCAAGCGTTAACCAAATAAAACATAATGTATTGTCAGTGTGGATAAAGTCAAGCCAACAGTTCAATGCATTTGAAGCAGAATCTATGAGCTCAGGGTATGGGTGGATGTATGGATGAGTTTTGAATTACTGCAATAGAATCTACTGAGACAGAAGACAATGCAGGTTTACAGTCTGAAAATAAATATAGAAATAAATGAATAAAGGTTATAAATTATACATTTATGTGTGTGTTCTGAGCCATGGTGCTTTAGTTGTAACAGTAATCATTTGTGTTTTCAGGAGCGAGTACTGCACAGAGGTATCACCAAGAAAAATATTTTATCTTTGCCTTGACACCACAGCAAGTTCGAGAAGTATGCATATCCAGGTATGCTAATTATTTATAGTGGAGTTAAGCCACAGTTGCCTGGAGATATGCCTGTGTATGTTAAGGATGAAATGTTTGACCTTGTTTGTTTACAGGGACTTTCTACCAGGAGGCAGAAGAGACTATATGGTTCAAATTCAGCTGAGGTGAGAATGTTCAGAGTTTTCTGAGCTGTAAATAATGGATCTTAAAATTCTACACAAATTCTTTTTTTTTAGTATTAAGTGAGCACAATAGTTCAAAACTCTTTTAAAATCATGTTAAGTAACTTGAGTAAGGTTTTCTTGATGACTCCAAGTCTTAAAGTTCCCCTACGAATGTTCAGTGGGGCTTAGGTCAGGTGACTGTGGAGAAAGGTCCATGACAGCCAGGACTCTTGGTCTTCTTTGGTCTTCAAGTAGTTCTTACAAAGCTTTGAGGTGTGTTTGTATGAATCCTTCTCCGCAGATGCAAACTAGAGGGAACAGCATGTCTCTGAAGGATGGAGTGGTCCTTCTCCTTGGTCAGGGTGTAGTCAGTTTGGTGGAAGTGTCCAAGTCCAGAGAAGGCAAAACATCCCCAGACTTGAATATTCTATCTGTGAGGGGACTAAGCTTGATGTGTTGATTTTCCTATGGTGTGGGTCAAAGTGTTTTACAGTTCCATTCTTTGCCCCCTTAGAAACCTTTAGTCCAGCCATGATTAGATTTGATTTGATGCCCCTGTTTGCTTACAGCAGCAGTTTGACTTCTGACACCTTCACTTAGTTCTGGTGCCATTTTCCCACAATCACAAAGCTGCTTAGCGAACAATGATCTGCTGAAAACTTTGAGACACAACCTTAATCATAACAGGTGAACACTGGCTGCAGGTTGAAATCCATCTGGGTGCTGTTTAAGAACATGTTTTAGAGAACAATGCAACAAAATTGCTTAAATTTGATTGTTCACATAGAAATAGATCAGAATCTTAAATATTTCTTTTTCATTTTACATGACAGAACTTCTCTGGAACCCTCAAACTCAGGTTTACATGAAATTATATCAATGTGGTCTCAGACTTTAGGATGCAACTGTACATTCAGGCTCTTAAATGTTTCATTGTGTTGTCAGGTTTTGCTTGTCAGAGACAAGTTGCCCTCAAGAGGATAATTACCCCAACAGTCTCTGTATAAAGGTCAATGGGAAACTTTTTCCTTTGCCAGTAAGTGCTCCTTTTATAGCTCAGTTCCAGTAAAAAGCCAACTTAACGATTCGTCTTTGAAGACACTAACCAAGTGTTTTATTCTTGTAGGGTTATGCACCACCACCAAAAAACGGCGTGGAACAGAAGAGACCGGGAAGACCTCTAAACATTACCTCCCTCGTCCGGCTCTCAGCTGCAGTACCCAATCAGATTTCAGTGACATGGGCACCTGAAATTGGAAAAGTGAGAACAAAAACCCAGTTGTTTTTCCTGTCCTCGAGTTGGACATCATGTTTGGAGAGAGTACGAGTGACTTCTACCTTAAGCCTGTTTAATCCTATTGCTTTTCAGACCTATTCTATGTCTGTGTACCTGGTGAGGCAGCTGACATCACCACTGCTGCTGCAGAGGCTGAGGATGAAGGGCATCAGAAACCCAGACCACTCCAGAGCACTAAGTAACTTTTTATTCCACCACTAAGACAACACTTATTTGGAAAGTTTTACTTACTTATTTTAACTCCCTGATTTTTTTTATGTGTGTTTGTGTTGGAGCACTGATGGTGCAGTGAGAGAACAGGCCCTGTAGTGAGAGAGTGAATGTGTCTAAATTTTACAAATAGTCAGATGTTCATCAGTGGAAACTGACACGTTCACCGGAGGCCGAGGTGTGATTAAGTTTTAGTTTTAAGTTCTTCTTTGTCAGGTTCATACCTGCATGTAAAAAGTCAGTCAGAAGCCCAGTTCCACCTACAGGGGCAAGAAATCAGTTCTGTCCAGGAGAAATCAGGCTCAGGTTTCACTAATTCCTTTACCTAAAATATGGAAACCGGGTCTCTTACATTAGTGAAAGCAGATTGCTGCAGAAAGCTGACTGCATTACCATGGCTGGGATCAGCAGCTGTGATCAGAGGTTA
This sequence comes from Toxotes lorentzi, assembly GCA_037833715.1. NCBI lineage: Eukaryota > Metazoa > Chordata > Actinopteri > Toxotidae > Toxotes > Toxotes lorentzi. Next base: position 25,622,749 of record JBBMJY010000024.1, read on the forward strand.
TCCGTTATTAAGATTTTTATATATATATATTACCTTTGAAATGAATCTTTGTCTTTTCCTCTCTTCCCCTTCTTTCTGTGTTCCAGTCAAAGAGAAGCTGACAGCAGATCCAGACAGTGAGATTGCTACAACAAGCCTTCGAGTCTCACTCATGTGTCCGGTAAATGAAACACCTGTGTGGAATGTTTGTGATTAGATTAGAACAACCTTTAAGTCACTGTGGCAGTGTAAATGATAGTTTGTAGACAAAAGAATTGTGACACTGTCTGTGAGGGGTCCATGGATCCGATCAGGGTAGGAGTGGGATATGAGCATGCAGTAGAAAGTACAAAGGCACAACATATAAAAGGCACTAAAACTGGAGACTACTGACCACAACTGACTTTTTTTTTTTTTTGGCTGCTACCACATTATTCTTTTGTGTGAATGCAGCATCCATTACACCTGTCATTGCCATTATTGAAATACCACAGTTTCACAGCTTTGTTATGGAATTGTGTCAGAACCCAAAATGTGTAAATTGTTATTATTATATTTATATATAATTATTATTTTAATATAAAGCCCATTGGCATATAGTTGCAATAATGGCCAAACATTGTCCAAGGGCACCATCAATCGCCGTTTGCTGTATGGTTAGCTCTGCTAGTTTAGCCCACAGAAAAAATATAACATTCAGCACATCAGTGACTATTATGGCATTAGCTGCAATTGTTACACAGTACCTGCCAGTGGACAGTGGTATATTTACTGGTGACATACTGTTCTCCTCTAACTTTGTGTAACTTTTTGCTTGTTTTTTTTTTGTTTTTTTTGTTTTTTTTGACTGACCTCCAGCTGGGTAAGATGCGACTGACGGTGCCATGCCGAGCGGTGACCTGCTCTCACCTGCAGTGTTTTGACGCCGCTCTCTACCTACAGATGAATGAGAAGAAACCCACCTGGATCTGTCCTGTGTGTGACAAGAAGGCTGCGTATGAGAGTCTCATCATTGATGGGTTAGTCAAACTGATTCAGCCACTTAATGCAAAACATCCAAATTGTGCAGTGTTCTCCTTACTTGTTATTAGGGTTGCTCCCAACCAAAGGTTCTCCTAATAGACAGATCGTCACACATTTATCATATTATTATTATTATTTATAAGTATATATCTTTGGGTGGCATCAGAAAATGGTTTGAGTTCCAGGGCTGAGAAAGAATGTTAGAAGTAATATTGTTAAAGCTGTGCTGCATTACAGATAAATAATAATAATAATGAGTCCTGAAAATATACTTTCTTTAAGCACACACACAAAGGCAGCGCTTCTCTTTCAGTGTGCAAAACATTCAGGACAGAACTTCAGGTGCAACCCGGGGGAGGAGACTGTCTTGTCTCAGGCATCTGATTGGGATGCCTCCTGGGGGCCTTCTATTGTAGGTCTTCTGGGCATGTCCTAAAGAGCAAGAGTAGGACATGTAGACATGATATATCTCGTCTGGCTGGGGAACACCTCAGGGTCCCCCAGGGGGAGCTGGAAAGTGTTCCTGGGGAGTGGGGTGTCTGGCTTGCCCTGCCCGCCCTGCTGCCATCGTGAGCTGACCCCAGATAAGCGCCAGAAAAAGGATTGTTTGGATGGCAGTGGGGCAAAAATAGTTTGCTTGGGATATTTCTAACATCAACACAAGGATAAACAGATTTTAACTGTGTCATTTCAGTAATCGGTTTGGAGATTCCTCATTCTCATGCATATTAAAATTCACATGAGAACCTGAATTGTTTAATGGCTGGGTTCATGAGAACTTTGGGACCTGAAAAGAGGTTCATAGAAGACAACAAAGTCAATGTGCTTGTGTGACCTTTTAGTGTAAAGGTATTGTACACTTAAGTGTTTTATTCTGTATTCAGATTATTCTTGGAGATCCTGAATGACTGCTCGGACGTGGATGAAATCAAGTTTCAAGAGGATGGAACCTGGTGTCCCATGAGACCAAAGAAAGAGGCGGTCAAGGTCCCCTCTCAGTCAGTTCCAAAAATTGAGAGTAAGTACATCATCTTGTATCTTATGCATCTTATACTGTTGCTCTGGGTTATATGTTCATTCCGTACCATGAACACACACACTGTAGTTTATTTTGACTCAGTCCCACATACACTGTCCTGCTGCTCCAAATACTCAGGAGAACAGAAAATGTGGATTAATCCTCTGCTGAAAAAAAAAGATATATTTGAGTGTTGTGATTTATGTCTTCACTAGAACACCAGCCTTGTCCTGTAATCCTTATTCTCTTTTACCTCAGCTCCTTTGCGCCAGCTGTCAGTGGTCTCCCATTCTACTGAGCCCAGCTCCACCAAGAAGGCTGACGTGATTGATCTTACTCTGGAAAACTCCTCCTCCTCCTCTGATGAAGAGGATACGGACCCTCCGCTGAAGAAACGCTGCGTTTACATTTCCAAGAGCGAGGAGATGCATGCAAAGGGGTAATTGAGCGCCTTTCTGTTGTTTTGTAGCACCAGACAGATCTGTGTGTACCAGCCCAGTTCCTCAATGTAAACAAATAATAAATAAATAATCTCCATTTATTAGTCACGTTGGTCTACAGTCAGACTTCTACAGACACGTCAGTATTTTGTATTACTCTCTTACTGTTTCCATCTTTTGATTGTTACCTAACCCTGGAGGGGATGCGATATGGAGCACACAACTATAGTAAGAGCTTTCTAATATGGAACAGCAACTAATTCTTCGGTGTAAAACACGTCATCAGAGTTTACTGTTTTCTCTCAGAGTGTTGACCTACCCGCCCACTGTGCGCATGCCAAACGTCCAGTCCCTGGACCCGTCTTATCTGACCTCTACGCTTGCTGACTATGCAGTCCCCTTCCACCCATCCACCCTGGCCACCATCCCCACAGACATGCAGAGTGAGTGAGCTGGACTGTTAAGTATTATCGCTGACATTTATGTGATACTGTTAATAAACTGGTTTTTCTCTCTTACTTTTAGGTCTGGATTTGTTTTCCTTAATTCAAGCAGATCCTCAGGTATGTTCCACTTTGTTACTGTTAAAGGCTGCACTATGTCTGATTACTACATCAGATCAGTCTAAACCAGGAGTCGTAGGAGCAACAGCCAAACATGTATGTCTGTCACTGAGGGTCGGCTATGGCTCAGGAGGCAGAGTGGGTTGTCCGCTAATCAGAAGGTCGGTGGTTCAGTGGTCCCCAAGATCCTTGGGCAAGATACTGAACCCCGATGTGCACATCGGTGTGTGCATGTGTGTGTGCTAGTCAAAATCATCATTATGTATCCCATTAAACTGACCTCACAACAGCTGACATAGACATGAATGATCCTCTGACTTAGTCTGTGACTGATCATTTTACAGGTGAACCCATCTGAAATCACAGCACAGCCGTCGTCTTTAACTTGTGTGTGTGGTGATTCTGGTTAGAAAATCTGGATTTTAGCAGCAGCAGAGCAGCAGCTTGGAAATGTGCAGCATGGAAAGCTGATTTCATTAGTAGTGATGCAATGCACAGCAGAATGAAGATCATATAAACTGAATTGGCTGACGGTGGAGTTTCAGGAGAAGTTACCACACGCTGGATAAGAGAAGTTGTAGTTCAGAGATTCTTCTCAGTGAGGATGGTGTTGATTCTGATTAACTTGTTTTTTCCCCCTCGCAGCATTACCGGCCTCAGATGTTCCTGGATAACCTGACGAGCAGCATGCAGAGCGCGGCTGCAGCCAGCACCAGCTCAGCGCTGGTCTCCTCCAGTGGCCACTATGACACCAACGCCCACGCCTCCAGCTCCATCCACGAAACCCGGGTGATCACAGGAGGAGGGAGAGCAGCTGGAGGAGGGACCGACAGTGGCATTTCAGACATCATTTCACTAGACTGAGCCCACGTCTCACTGAACCTTTTCAGGCCTCTTTTTGGTTTTTTTTGTGGCCTTTTTTTTTAGTCCGGACTACATGTTCATAACATGTTTAGGTTTTACACGGAAGCACCCAAATTGGTATACATGAGCACTTTGACGGCCTGAGCATTTACACCAGGCATGTTTCTTTAGGACCTTTGGTTTTTCTTTTTCTTTATCCTATCTGCTGTGGTGGGATAATAAATGGTTTGATGGCCAAGGAAAACGTGTTGTCATGAAGATGTGACAATTTCCCTAATCTGCGTCTGTGATTTGCCATTTTTCTTTTCAAGTTCTCTGGGCTTCAGCATTAGAGGACTTCTTTTTTTGTTGTCATATCCTTGAATCACATTAGATCCAAACAGAAGAGTGTTTTAGCCTCAGTTTAGTCCACGGTGCCCTGGTGTTTTAGCTTTGGTTTAAGTCCAGTTTGGGAAAACCTCTGTGTCTCTGCCTCATTTGGGTGTTTCACTCTTTTCACCAGCCACCCACTGCCTTCAGCTTCAGTGGAATCAGTGGAGGCGGCAACCCTTTCACATTGCAGAGTCATTCACGTTCAGCGTTTATATCAGAAATATTGCCTTAATCAGGACTTTCTTTGTATTTCACCGTACAGTTTCCATCCTCAGCTCTGCAGAGGTCTTCCTGGCACATAGATAAATGTCGCTAACACTTTTTTTTTAAAAGTTTCTTCAGTGTTGGAAAAACTTCCAACATTGAACTCTCCATTTATACCAATTTGTTTGCTCACATGTACGTGTAAATCTGACTTCAGGCCTGTTCTGGCCCTGGTTGACGTGAACTGCGTGCCTCATTGCATGGAACAGAGTGAGGATGAAGGGGAGGAAGAGCTTGGACTCACAGCAAGATCTTGTTTCACACAGCATCTTTGCATCCATGTGAATGAATGGTTGGAAGTAGGAAGTAGGAAGTGGTAAAAGACTCGTGGACTGATAAGCAGACTGTGGAGGTGTGTGGCCTCCTCACGTACCCCACACAGTGCTCTTCCTGTCTGTTTTTCCTGGATTTGCTGGCTTTCTAAAGCCCCTGTTTGGACTTTAATTCCCACTGATGGAAACACGGAACAGTTGGCGCTCAGTACTTTGATGTGGGTTGTTACTGGGCAGCTTTCATGTCATACCAATGTAAATTTTGCTCCTTTGTTTTACTGTAATTTAGTCAGAGCAATAATAATTTAACTAGTGTTAGGTTAGATGAAGGTGTAAATGTAGTTCAGATACTCAGTAAATGATTCCACCGGGTTCATACCACTCTGCCTCCCAAATCAAACTGTCTTTCCTCTGTGTATGGTCACGTTCATTTGCTTATACATATATAAATATATATATCACACATGATTTTGTTTTGTTGGAGGATAAATACAAAAATAGAGTCAGGTGTTCACATGGATGTCCGTTTCAGAGCTGGAGTCAGGATGTGGTTAGCCTAGCTTAGCATAAAGAGTGGAAATGGGGGGGGCAGCTAGTTTTAGGCTAGCTCCAGGCTAGCTATTCCCCCTGCCTTCAGTCTTTGTTAAGCTAGGCTAATCATCACATCCTGACTCTAACCCTGTACTTAACGTGCAGACCTGGGATTGATATCCATCTTCTCATCTCACTCTTGGGAAATTAAGTCTGTAAGTGTATTTGCCCAAATATTGAATTGTTCTTTTTTTTTTTTTTTTTCAAATGTTCTCATCAGCTTTGACAAGTCTGACGCAGGTGAGTGGATTTTTTAATAATGTAAAGTTCATGCTGCCAAAAGTCTATAATTTCCTTCCCTTCGGTTAACATTTAAAAGTCCACTTGGTAATTCACCTGAACTCTGACCTCTCTGCTAGTTTAGGCTCATGTCGTATGTTGATAACCCCTTGTGTTGCATTGTGTTGGGATGGGATGGACAGATGTGGCATGAACATCTGCTCAGTGTTAACACCTTCAGTCAAGCCCACTTTCTTACAGTCGACAGCAAGCAGCAGCAAAGAATGACAAACAGGGCAGCTACCGTTTAATAACTACATTATCTGGATGACTTGCTGTTTATGTTGACCCCCTCCCCTCCTCCAGCCATTAAGAGCTCAATCTCAGGGACCTACACTCCTCTTTAAAGTACAGACACATAGAAATAACACTGTCAGCATTTGTAACTAAAACACAGATGGTGGTGTAAGGGCTAGGCTAATGTAGAATCATTTTAGGTCAGTGCATCTGTTCCATTCAAACACAATAATGAATGTTGATGTTAAGGCTGTGATAAGGGTGGACTGAGTATCTGAACTCAGTCCACCCAAATTACATTGTATTATGAAGTTATGAGGATGGCTTTGTTTTATGTAAACAGGTTTTGAGTCTTGAGATTTCAGTCATGCCATTTAAAAGCAGTCAACATCAGTGTCTGTGTTACGCTGGGTAATTCACACACTGGAGACAGTCTTGAGTAGAACTACTATGAAAAGTATTGCTGAATTCAGTTCACCATCCATTGAGAAACAGATATCTCAAAATCTGGACAAAGAAAACCAAACCGGTCAGATGTAGGTGAAAAGATATGTTTTTGTAATTTTGGTGAATCAGCCCGTTGCAGGTTTAATAACTCAACAAAGTTCAGACTTCAGCATCACTAAATCCTTTTCCCATCTGTGCAGCTCCTTTCATCTGAAAAAAAAAAAAAAACCCATTAGTAAAGAGAGGTCAGTGTTTTGTGAAATTACTGATTAGACTTTTAGTCTCAGTCTCTCTGTACCTGCAGGCAGATGTTGGTGATGTGGATCCACAGGGTCTAAACTTTGAAACATAACTCAGATCATGTGGATCTTTCTCTTTTGACACCATGTTAACACTGATCTTTGTTGTTTGTTCTCACATTCACAAGGTTTATTACAGAATGGTTTGTTACAAATTTGGCTTTGTTTTCCTGTATCTGTGAACTTGAAGCATTTTGAATTGTGGTACCATGTGTTGCTGTTTTTTTACTATTAAACATTTTCTTTTTTTTTTTTTTTTAAATTCAGTTAAAGCTGTCGCTCTTGGAACTAGTTGCAACATGTGTTGTTATTCCTAGCAAGCAATCAAGCAACTCATTCCTACTTTCAGTGAAGTGGTGGAGGGACACGTAACAGCTCACAGCGATTAATCACATGTAAATAAACAGCCAATCAGACACAAGTGTTCCACCTTCATCCACCAGTCCATCCACCATTCATTCTCTCCCATACTGACATTCATGAGAAGGCAGTTCAGGGGGCAGAGAGTGAGGTTCTTCTCCTCTTCCACAGGAGGGCAGTGCAACCTCATCAGTGACCACAGGCCACAGCTCAGCACTTACCACACATATGAAATATATTTTCATTGCAGCATGAATAACACAACAGTGCGTTGCCACATTTTCTGTTTTTGAATGTGTTTTCCTTCTTTTCAGTCCGAGTAACAAACATCTGACACTTCCCTCTCTGCGTGGTCTGGAAAGGAGTGTATTACATTTACTGAATTATCTTCTGTTGGTTCATACATAAAGGTGAAAAAACTATGTGCACAGAGTGGGGTGGAGGGGTCCATGAGCCCTCAACTAATTTCTGCCCCTTGGCCCCCAAACAATTCAGCCTGGTCATGACAGTAATCAACCATCTATATGTTACAAATGTAAACATTAAAGGTAACTTGATCAGATGGTCATATATGGGGGGGATGGTAACCCTTGCCTCTGTTCAAAGAGGCTCTCTGGTGTCAGACCTGGGCCCTGTGCCATGGACATCTATCAGCCAGATTTTGATAGGTCACTGTGGTAGATCACCATAGTAACCTGTGCTGCAAGGTCAACCTACTACAGAGCAGAGGCCTGCAGTATAACCCTGGCTTTTCGGGGTTACAGCTGTGGCTCTTACTGGATTATGTTGATATGGGAACTCGATTTTCTCCTTACCTCACAGATTTTGCTTCCTTGGGAGCCAGAGGCTCTGGATGTTTCCATTGTTTTGATTGTTCTTTCCTCTCTGGTTGGAAGTGGTGGACCCAATTCTCTTCCATGGTTATGCGTTGCTGGAGAAATCTTTCTGGATCCACCTCAGTAATGGCAATATTGTCCCTTTACATGTTGTGCCAAAGCCTCTTCTCATCAGGCCCTAGGGGTTTCGGGACTCAGCAAGCTAACACCTTGGTCATTTGCAATTCATTGTGGATAACTGCATGGACACTTTCCAGGGAGATACCCAGATTTGTGGCAATGTACTCTTGTGTATTTGTAGATCTATCAAGATGACATCATGGATCTTGTCAGTAGTCTCCTGTGTGGTGAGCAGCCTCCTAGGACAGGGGTCATATTCCAGACTCTCTCTGCCATGTTTGAACTCAGTAGCCATGTCTTCATTATGCCGCAAGAGGGGCACCCTCTGCTGGTGTTGCCACCATGTCCTAGTGGACCTCCTTTGGTGATCAGCCCTTGAGACAGAGATAGACTGCACAACGACAGAGCTGACTTTCAATTTTCAATTACCTGAAACAGAAAAACCCGAACAGTTATTAACCTCAAACTTTCTGCATCAACACTCATGTTGACATCTGAACAGACGTATCTGACTGGACTGCACTGATTCCAAGTTGTGTCACTTCTGTCTTGTTGCAAAACCGGAGTTTGCGAGACCTAGTCTGTCTGTCTGTATGTATGTCACAAAACACCCTTGAGTTAGGTAATTCATCACAGAGTGCAAATCATGTCTGCTTTAATTGTTACCAAAGGTCTCTCACTGCAACTGTTGCAATAAATTCCAAAACATTACCTAGCTTCATGACCAGATCAACACCCCCCCCCCTTCCTCATTTCCTCATTACAGCATCCAGAGCAATTACATTTCCTACAAAGTGTATTTTTATAGATATCCTTTTCTATTTGCAAATTTTTGTTACAAACGAAACTGTAATTAATTGATTCTCTTTTGAGATCAAATTCCTCTTGTGGCACCAGAAAACCTCAGGCTGACTTTGTTCACCACCCAAAACCCTGATGTTTGAGGAAAATACGGTAATCAATAGCTCAGAACTTTTGAACTTGAAAACCTGATTCAGTGAGGTCTCAAATCAGAGAGACCACTGTAATATCCCCACAACCACCCCTGTCAACTGTTTTTAATCTGCGGTCAGGGGCCCAATAAATCATTGTACACTCAACATGTCAGGGCAGATGACAACCAGAGAGCAGAGGGGGAAATGTGGGGAAAGCAGAGGCAAAAATGGGGCATGGGTGGGGAGGGGGGGTCAACTTGGGAAATCAGATTCCACTATCAGACATGGACTCAGTGAAGGCTGAGGTTAAGTTAAGGTCAGTGGTAGGTGTTTGTTTGCTGGCTGTCAAACAGCAGGCACTAAAAACAAGACCTAGGCTGGCAAAAAAAAATCAAAAAATCTATTTGCCTTTAGTGCCTATATTTCTAAGATGTGATTACTGTCATTACTGGTTTAAACTGTTGAGAGTTGCACAGGAAGAAAAGAGTTGCAGGGTCCACCTGACCTCATCCCACTGTACCTCTGCTCCCAGACGCCTTCAAATGAGCTGCATTTATGCTCCTGGTCAAACGTCTTAGAACAGCTTCAACAACCAAACACACAAGTTGTGTTGCACTTGCAGGTTGCTTTGCTTTCACCTTCAGTCCCGTTCACCTAAAAACCAACTCGGTTTGTCAGTCTGGACTCTGTTCTGGTCTTTACTCATTACACTGACTGTTGTACCTTTGTAAGGTCGTTCACTGGGCTTTACCTGCTGAAATTTCAATAACAACTAGAAAAATGGGGCTGTCCTAGAACTTTTGGCCCAGCAGTGTATAAAGCAGCTTTATTGAAAGCGTTTTACATTTTGTCTGACTCTCTGGTGACAGCACCAAGCTTGCATGTTACCATGCAAGACAGTGGCCTGGACATTGTGTGTACTTGGGGTTTAGTCCATTGTTGAAGGAAGGAGGATCTGGAAATCAAACTGCCATCCCTGTGATTAGTGGATTATCACACTCCTCATGCTGAAGTCAACAACAATCCTACACAGATCTGTCTCATTCTTTTTTTTATTTTCAACAAAAATATGACACAAATCACCAGAAGACAAATAATAAACATAGAACAAACACCAAGGCAAAGTAAAGTAACAAACCAAAATCCATCCACCCATTATCTACACCGCTTATGCTCTTAGGGGTCACAGGCCAATATCTATCACTGGGCTGACATATAGAGACAAACAACTTATGGACAATTTAGAGTCACCAGTGAACTTAATCTGCATGCGTTGGGACTGTGAGAGGAAACTGGAGAACCTGGAGGGAACCCAGGGAGAACATTCAGACTCAGAACCTTCTTGCTGTGGGGCAAAAATGCTAACCACCGCACCACCATGCCGCCCACAAACCAAAATAATAAACTAAAAAACATTTACCATATACCATCATAACACACATCAGAAAGCAGAAAGTGACGTTTAAAAAGATGGTGCAACTTCTGAAATTGTGTTTACAATGGGTGGTAGTCCAGACTGCTGGAACCCCAACATGTACATAAGCTGTTTCAATATACAGATAAAGGTCAGCTCACTTACAGTTGATAGCCAGTGTTTTTCACAGCAGCTGTGTGGGAAACCTGATTGTGGAACTGCTAAAACCATAGACAGGAATGTGAAAACAGCGATCTCCTTTGTTAAAGGTGAAAGCTGTGTTGACATAAACCTCCACTCTGACCTCCACCCAGTGAGGTTTCAGTACTGTATCAGTGTCACCCTGCTTTTGTTCCCGACAGATCAGAGTCATGCTCGCTGGTAGAGGTCCTGGTTCAGTCATGTAAGTCATATTAGCCGTTTGTGAGGACAGTCTCTGTAAGACGGAAGGCTCCTCCAGAAGGTCTGCAACACAAAAATCCTTTTAAATTCAGACAAACTTTTTCTAAAATCTACAAATGGAAACAGAAATCATGAGAGAGAATGGAAGGCACCGCATTGATGGATCTGAGAGATAACCAGCCAAAATGTCCTCGTTCCATAAGGTCTATAATTCAAACTGGCCCTCACAAAGATAGAAGTACACACACACAGACACACACGCACACAACCCCCTAATCTTAAACCTTTACCTTAACCTCAGTCTGATCCCAGTTTTTACCACAGACCTTTAGCCAAGTTCAAATCCTACAGCAGCATCTAGAAGAAGCAAGCAAGCAAAAAATGCCCTTAATTTGATCAACAACAAAAACAACACACACATACACACACGGTCTCTCCGCGGCTCTAATAGGTTCTCACAAAGACAGAAGCAGAAGAAGTTACACGCCTACACAGGCCGGAGCAGTGGGCCTTTATTAAGCACAGCATGGCTCTGACTGGCAGCTGATGGCAGACGCAGGCAAGATCCCAATTATTGGTGGAATGAAGCTGCAGCGGTTGCTCTCAGTGAGGTGGACGGGAGGCTTGTTAGGTGTTCAGCTGCTGGAGGAGCTCCTCTGGGAGTTTTCCTCTCACATCTGTCAAGGAGCTTTGTTACCTCTGTCCTCCACACAGCCCTGCTAAATGAACAGTTATGAATGAAGGCAGTTAGCCAATATTATGCTCATCACTTAAAGCATGTGGCGTGGTGTGACTGTGCTTTCTCTGTATGTGTTTCATTGTATTTTATTTTTTTATATTTGCTCAGGTATATGTAGACCGGTGTTCTGGACTGTGCTGTGCTGTAATTGTATCACTTACACAGTTTGTGGGCTAGTATCCATTACAAAGATCAATTGAGACTGTGATTCTGACTGTGGGAATTCAGCAGAGGAAATCACACCAAGCTATTTGAGACTATTTGCAGCACATAAACAACCAAAGTGCATTTTCCATGGAGGAATTCAGCTGTTTGTCCAGCATTTTTTTTCGACATGTGCTTCTTTAGCATTAAAACACAGTGAGATCGGAAGTTTAATCTCAGTGTCGCAAGTACACAAAGAGGCTCAGGGTGTGTTTGACCTTTCTTAGCACATGGTTCTGTTATAAGTACAAAAAGAGAGAGAGCAGGGATATGGCTATTTACTGGAGGCAGTATGTACCAGTGTAAACTTGATTTACACTGGTACATACCAGTGGAAAAGATTGGTTTTGTTACTTTCTACACTGTAGATTCATACTGAAGACATCAGAACTATGAAGGAACACATATGGAATTATGTAGTTAACAAAAAGTATTCAACCAACCAGAATATGTTTTATATTTTAGATTCTTGGAAGTAGCCACCTTTGATGACAGCTTTGCACACTCTTGGCATTCTCTCTTGAAATAAGGCACATTAAACACTTTTTCAATCACAAAAACTTTAGTTAGGAATAAAAGTAATGTACATGAGCTGTACTACACTGACAGTCTGTCTGTCTGTCTGCATTAAACGTACTTCTACAGTGGTTACAGCAGCACACATCTATTACAGGAGGATCCTTCCTCTGAAGTGGTGTTTGTGTCCACCTGATCACTCTAAGTAAGTATTCCCTCTCTTTTAGCTCTGTTTTTGGTCTCTACCAGCTCCTGAGGGAAATATCAGGCTCTTTGGCTGCTACATGCTCCACTATGTTCACCAGCTGGTCTCTCACTGTGTCTGTCTGCTTTTGGCTTCTGAGCAGGTAGTGGACAGTAGCTTTTACAGCTTCCTCTCTAAAAACAGAGTTAGCTGAAAAAAATCTCTGTAATTAAGTATCATTGGATTTTGATTGTAGCCACTTTAAAGAAGACCTTTCTGTTCTTGCTCACATCTTGTGGATGACTTTGAGGATTTTTCAGTACACTGAGAAATCAGTGTTGGGTGTAGATACGGATGCAGCAGAGAACGCTTTGGACCACACCCAGAGCCACTGCTGCTGCAACGAACTTGAAATGTTCAACCAGAAGAGGTCAGTGAAACACTGCTGCTCAGCTTCATCACCAATCATGCTAAGCCTGTTCAAAGTTAATAACCTCACCATGGCCATTTTTATTCTGCTCACTGGTCCCATAAAACAAATGACTGCAGTTGTTAATGCCTGTTGTCTGCTTTAGTCCCAGTGACCTCAGCATAGGGACTGTGGACGGGCAGGGAGACAGAATACTGATTCAGAGGAGAGTTTGCTCCCTCTTATTGTGTCTCTTGTTGTGTTGTGGAGCAGCAGCGACAATGACCGGGGCTCTCTTTCCATTCATTTGTCAGGCAAAGCAGACCCACAGCTGTGTTTGTCAGGCTGTCAGCAGCTTAGCTTCAGTGACATTCATCATTATCCATTTGATATTTGCATATTAAATGTTCCATATTCTCCAGTCCAGTGGACACACTGACAGGTGTGTACAGGCATGGGTGCTCCACTCAGGAGCTCCCACGTATCCTCAACAATCCCCTATTAGTTGTTGTGGTGTGGTCCTCAGAAGATTTGTGATGCAAGCAGGAAGTGAAGATGTTAAATTCAGATGGTGTCGTTGCAGGTATACCCCGGCCTGACACAGATACACAGTGATTTCAATCGTACATTTCTTCGAGCTTTTCTAATGGTGAGGGTTATTTCTGATAACAGCTATTTGCATTCATAATCTCTTTCTCTTGCATAGATGTCACATCTGTATGAGTTTACTGTGGAATCAGCTGACCAGGCTCAAAGGAAGACGTCATTAGAGATCCTGTATCGTGAAAATGGGCTTTGATTGTGTTTTTCAAACTCACAGGTGTAAAATTAAAGCTGTGAAAATATGAAGGTGAACCATCTGAACCACTTTCATTCTACAACACGATGCCTTGTTGCAGCTCTTCACACAATCTATGTGGTTACAATGAAAAGAAATATTGAACCCAAGACTCCACGTTTTCTAGATGTCTAATGCATCATGTGCATTTAGACACATTTCCCAACGTTTGGATTTCCAGCACAGTTTGAAGTTCTGTGGATTTAAACAGTGTTGGCTGGTGCAGCATGACTTTGTAGATTTGGTAGCTCCATGCTGAGAGGAACTGCAGAATTTAGAGGTAATTATCTATGGGCCAGTATTGACTATTAACAATTAATCAATAGATAAATGGCTAGTTGACCCACTGTTTATATAAAATACATCATGTCATTTTTAGGTCGTGTCCCATGCTCCCAAACATGGCACCAAAGAAGTGTGACTGTCACATAAAAAATGGAATCCCTAAGTATCTGGGGAACATTTTATGGTTTTAATTTATGTATTATTATTATTATTATTATTGTTACTGTTGGAGGGAGAATTGCGAAGTACTGTCATCGGCTGATATAAAGTAAACTCATTAACTCAGAAACTGCAGAGAATTATTTCCTCTTTGCCTTTAATGGTCACGTGATCCAATAAAAACTGCAATGACTAGAAAGACATATGAGACTTCCTCCTGGTCAGAGTCAACATGTTATACATTTAATATCTATAATATACACCAGACACTCCTGAAGAGACTCCTGAAAAGACAAAATAAACTGGGGAAGGATGAAAGCTGATTGGGTATGAGGGGGGTGATGAATGAGTCTATCAGGTTGCCTTTGAAGTGATTCTTTGTGTTTGACTTCTTGGATCGCTCCAATAAATTTGATCTGAGACTCAGCGCTCCACCTGAGGCATCTCACCTACAGATGAAGGAAACCTGAGCTGCTGACAAACGGAGAGAGACAGTGGAGGGGGGTCAGGAACACGCTCGTGAAGTGCGGCTTTGCTGAACTGTTACTGAGCAACTAACCAAGCCAGCGAACTGTTAGTAGCTGCAGGCGGAGTGTTCCTCTAATGTCTCAGTGAAGCACTACTTAACCATCTTCTTAACTATGCTGATGATGAGATGAGATGGAATGTTTTCTCTTTTCTTCTCCTTAGGTTGCTTTACTTTGAGAGAAACAGCCAAGACCAGCTTCACAGTAATATCACACAAAGCCACTGGGAAAAAAAAAAGACACAACGATCAGTGTGTTATAAGACAGAACACAATTAGTTTTAGGTGGACTGTGATTGTCTGTGATGCAGAGCTGACAGCGTTCTTCCACCTTTCATCCCCCTCACACAAAAGACAAAGAACAAAGGAATAAAAGTTCGTCCACCAACCTCCTGATTACTTAGGCTGTTAAGTGCTGCCACTTTTTTTTTCCTGCCTCTGCAGCTATTTTCCCCTCCTGAACCTTTGTTTGAGCTAAATGTCTCACTGTCAACTTCACTGTATATACTGTCCATATATTCCTGTGGACAGTGGACATACAAGTGTGTAAACTGGTAGGTTATGGATAAATAACTATAACTAAGGCAAGACTATAAGGGTGTATATAAAGCGGAATATAGAATTTATTGAATAAAAGTTTTATTGTGCTGTTCAAGCTTGACTTAATTGACTTGACATCCTGGCAGCAAAGCAAATGAACAATGATGCATTCCAGTAAGTGTCCAGGGCAATTTATGTTTTACACAAGGGATTTGTTTCCTAAAAAAAAAACAAACAAAAACAAAACAAAACGAATCCCTCGTTAAACACATCTAGTTCCTGTAAAATAGTTCATAACGAGGACATCACAGATGGTCTGACAGCTCTGATACAGAAGGTAATCGTGACATGTTACCAAGAATAAAGCAATGTGTACTTCCATCATTCAACATGTACTGCTTGTCGCAGTTATTTTACACTCTGTGTGTCATACCACTGTCACAGCAAGTGCTGATAGAAACAAACAACGCACCGATGATCGAATATGTTCTGATGTTTCGGACATTATCTTCAGACAATGCTCCCACGATGTCTGGAATCTGTCCTCCTCTCTGTTCTGGCTGTTCTGACTCTTTCACTTCAAACTATATAAACCATGAAGTAAGAATAAGATGAAAGAAAAGAACTAGAATATTACAGACATTATGAGATACAATAGATTATTTTTGGATTATTATTTCCTATACAGAATAGAAAACACTGAAAAACCAAAATAAAATGTACCAACCACCATTAAAATAGTAACTACTACATTTGAGACACAAAAATATGATAAAATATATTTTTTTAAAGTTGTAAATAATTGAATGTATAATTATTTAATATGCTTAGTGTTCATCCTTACAGGTTTTTAACCATTTTAATGGTGCAGCTGAAAAGAATAAAATCATCACCCTGTTTCTTTCTCCAATGATGATTTATCTTCCCATGAAAAATCTAAAATAAATCTAAAAAGGATGAAACATATTTAAATTTTTTTGTATCATTAACAACGATTTAGAATCTTGACACACCTTTGTCAGCACTGAAAGATCTTTCTAAAGCTGTGTTCTCTATGTTATTAACACCTATTCCTGCTGTGATATCTTAGTGTCTAATGTGAAAAGCGACTATGAGTCGTGTTAAATTTTACTTCTGACCAAGTGAATGGAGCTCCCTGTTCAGAGGTGTCCAGACTCGTCATGCTGGGGGCCACATAGAAAAGGAACCTGGGTCGTGACCCTTTTAACTCAACCTTTGAGACGATCTTAATGAGTGAGTTTTCCTCTTGAATCTGCAGTAAGATGATTTTATCACCCTGAAATTTCACTCAGCAGTAAGTACCACTCCTGATGCTGGACTGAAGAGGTGCTGTCAGGTCAGGTGGAGGTCTTGCAGCAGAGGTTTTTAAGCGTCATCAGAGTCTTAGACCTTTGGACCTTAGACTTTTTGGAGAACAGTAGTTTTCACCATAGTACTCCTCACCTCTGACACAGGGTGGTTCCTGTGACTGATAATCCCACATGGTGTTATACAGTAGGAGGTTTATATTAATATAACCAAAGATCATTTTCATTTAAAACAACTTACGAGCCATATATAATTGAAGGTGTCAGGGTATACGTGCCCCGCAGCAGGAGTTTAGATGCCTCATACAGCATGTGTGATGTGACTGTTAACTGAGAATGTAGAGAAAGTAATCAGATTACTTCCTGACAGTTTGTGCATTGAGAACAATGGAGTGAGGAAGCAGCAGCTCAGCAGTCTGCTGCCTTCCTGCTGTGTCAGTCTGTCTGGGTGTAACACACTGTGCACAGGCCTCATTACATCTGGAGCCACTAGTAAATTTCTCCAAAAAACCCACCGCTGACATTTTTTTTCTGTCGGTCTGTTCACAGCTCCATCCGACACCTTCACAGCAGATTGATGCCTCACCTTATTTTATAGCAGTGTTATTGATTAGCACTGTGCTTGTCAGTGGTGCATAAAATTAACACTGTGTTATAGGGGCATGGATTTCTGTCAGCCGTTGACGAGATAACCCATTATTGGACGACTGCTCCTAATTTGTTTTTGTTTATTCAGAAGTATAAAGTAACATTCAGCCGGCTCCAATAATAAGTCTATTACTTGCAAATCCTCGTCGCTCCATCGACAGCCACTAATCTTTGCTGCTACTAATTACATGAGGATTCTCAGCCTTAATTAACCAATCTTTACCCCATTTTACCTGCTTAATGCTGCACTCAACCAAACCGCATTAGTTCAACTGCGTGCGTTTGCTGAAATTGGAGTTTGCAGGTTTCCACTCGTTACTTTTAAAGAAAGCAAATGTCTTCTCGGTTTTTTTTGTTTTTTTTGTTTGTTTGTTTTTTTTTCAGAATCTTGTTTTATCATCTTTGGTGCCAGAATGAGAAAAGAAAAATAAAAACTCTCGATTTTTATCAAGGGTTTGTGATTCTATGTTTTCGGGGAAAATAGACTTTGTATCTAAATGTCTCAACATTCCTTGAAGTTATATATATTTAGCCCCCATTCCATCAAAAGGGAATAGTCTAAATGTCATTTACCTAAAAATTCTCCTATAGAATTAAAATCCAAACAAACAAAAATACATTGTGTATCAGTGCAGATAGTTTTGGTTTTATTATTAGTCCAAGTTTTGAGATTTTCTCTGAGATTGTGCAGGTTAATGGAGGTTAATCAGATTGTTGGGAAAACTTTTTTTCTGAAAAAAATATGATGATTTTTTTTGGATCTGATGAAATAATGTGGGGTGTCACGCACAGCAGAGATGGAATATTTAGGCAGAATTTTGCAGCCTCAGTGTGTGCTTTGTATTTAGAGTCACTGTGGTGTAATGACAAGAGCAAATACACAGACACAGAAAGCATTACACTGAAGTTAAAAGCATGATTTTATTTCTAAATACGCTGCAAGTCAAATGGCAAAACAGGAAAATCTCTTTCACCTCTTTTTTTGTATATTTTTAACCCCTGAGCACCACAATCCAGCATTCCCATAATGCACTGGATTCATCCAAGATGAACAAAAGGGAAATAAAAGAAACATTTAAAGCTTCATACACAGCTAATTAAGCAATTAGTGTCTAAAAACTACCAGGATAGCATAGTTAAAATACAAAGTAAACAACATCTTATTCAATTACATAAGTCAATTCCATTTATTTTCTGCTGCATGCAGAGCTGTTGCTGTCCTTTCGCCTGTCTGTCTGCTCTGCTGTTGGTTAGGACCTAAAAATCAAGTCAGCCTGGTCACAGCTTGAAAAACTCTTTGGTGAGGAGAACGCCAGTGGATTCCATGCTGCAGCCTCGCAGTCATGTGACCTGAAGCGTTCAGTGACTGGCATCATTCAGTAGCGGTATGTACAGGAGTAGAGGGGCTGTGGAAGGGACAGTGGTGAGGAATACACTGTGGCTGGGGCTGCGTTTCCAGAGAGAGGGAGAATCTGGAATCCTAAATGAGTCCTGACCCAGGGGGATCAAACTAGGTGAGACGATCCCGGGGAGCCATCGCTCGGATTTGTAAAATTTGTTACGGGGAAAAATGTCACCAGGCAGTAAGGAAGCTCCTTAGCCATGTTTAAAGTGGAAAACTGACATCAACTCAGGCACGTGTAAAGAAACAAAAGAGTAACTAATTCAATTCATGCAATAATTAAATCAAAACAAATGAAGTCAAAGATTTCTTCCTCACTCACTGACTGAATATGAGTTCGGACAGACTGTAATGGAAGACACCTCCTGCTTTTCCTTACTTTACACTTTTTCCCACCTTAAAAGTCCTAAAGAAGATAGGTGCCTAATACCCAACAGATTTTCAAAGGGCAGGGCCTCTGAGGTCCCTGATCCAGGACTATGGACTATACAATTCATCATCACAGATAATTAATTAGGTGAGTGGACCCAGGACAAGTCGTCCAGAATCTGGACATCAGTCATGAGACACTTGATATGAAAGTTTGTGGGGTGGGGGACACAGCATCCTTCTTGACAGATATGAAAGATGGATATAAAGGCTACAAATCCCCCGGACCTTTTTTTTTTTTTTTTTTTTACTTTTGAGGGCAGAATTTGGCAAAGGGGGCAGAATTCTCTTACTTGATTCCAGCTGTTGGTTATACTTTACTATGAGCCAAGTTAGCGCTAGCAATAGCTGCCTTCCCCAGTTAGCACAAATATCAGCACAGCCAGCTTTCCGGCACAAGGCAGCAATAGCTATTATTTTGGTCATGGTTGATGGCGGAAATAAATATTGCTAAGGTATGTGGTATCTATGGAGGCAAGCCCCTCCTCCTTTCTAGAAGCAGTACTCCCATTGGCTGTTAAGGGTGAATATTTGCGGATTGCAAAATATTCCAAAAACAGTCCAGCGGCTGTATTCGTGCGAGTAACTCGAGGCAAAAAATTTTTAATTATTTTTTACTTTACAGTGTTTCCTTTAGTTTAACGTAATAGGAAACACATGAAGCAGAAACTGTAGCTACATTATCGGATGTTTCTTATTGAAAAGCACCCTGGAAGTTGAAGCTGACGTCTTACCCACAGTTTTTATGTCCACTGGATTGTAACTTTGACTTTTTATTATTATAATATTTTCTAACAAAGTTGTTTTTCTGTACTGGTGATTAAACCAGGAGAGTTTCATGTTCATACAGGTCTTGAAGAGCTTCTCCCACTTCTCTATTAAGAAGAAGTGGGAGAAGAACCCTTAATAATTAACTCTATTAAGGGTGTGTGTGCGTCTGAGACACATAATAATTTAGCCAAGGTCTGAGGAGACCTGAGCTCTGCCAGGACAATTTAAAAACACCAACATGGCCAAAACAATCCCCCAGATTCTCCCTCGATCCTTCTCTAGTCCAGCTGATTGGATAAGGTATTCCAGTCCACTAATATTGAGATGATATCATCGGTTCAGTATTCAAGGATGCAACACAAAGTGTGTGTATAAGAATGTGATTCTTTTTTCTTGGACCTTTGCTTTATCTACCTGCAGAAACGTCTGATTGCTACAGAGCACATTTCAAGTAAACATGAGAATTATAAAGCACAACCACCAACAGCTCAACTGACAACTGAGGAGTAAGTTCATCTCATTGGCTGAGGATTGTTCTCTGCTGCACGATTGTGTTTGTACAATTTAAACATCACCGTCTATACACAACAGTCACACAATATATTATTAGCTTTATCACCAGTAATCAGTCTGGGACGTTACACTGCCGTCATGAACTAGAAACTAAACTAGTCGTAGAGTTTTCAGTGAAGCTAACTGTGAACAATCTGCATGAAAAGGAAAAAAAAAGCTGCACAGTGAAGAAAACAGCTGCTCTGAAAAATGACACGAGACTGAGGGTGGAACGATACAAAAGGTTATGGCGTCATTAAAATCAAAAGGATTCATCCTCTGTGGAACATGAATGTGGTCAGTAAATCAACCTTAACCTTCATGTTGACATGTTTCGTTCATGGGGAAATTTTGGCCTGATGCTTTGAATCAAAGTCCAACCTTAGACAGACATTGTCATCCTCAGGACCCACGACTGACAGGACAGATCTGAAATGTCCATTGGTCCAAGGCGCTGTCTTTGTCACTGTGTTCATGTTTTCATGCAGATTGGACTTGTTTAGTCAAGCGTTCCCACTGTGTCCCACAATAGGCTGTTTTGTTGCGCCGGCACAACACCCAACATAAAAAGCACTTTGAACATGTTGCTTAATTCTCTTATAATCCACTGGGTTTTTTTTTCCTTTGACTGAAAAGCATTCGTATTCACACAAACACATGGATATGAAACACCGTGAATACACTGGCAAGTAAGATCGTGGACATGCTCGTTGGCACAGTTTCTAACAAATGAGGTAGATGTGTGTCAATAAAATATTCCCTTCTTTGGTATAATCATACAAAAAAAAAAAGAAAAGAAAAATCCAGTGATCTGTTGAAGTAAAACATTGATTTCAAGTGGCTGTACAATAAAAATAAATGAAATTTATGAGGTATATCTTGTATTCATACTTTACTATGACTATATACAGGTAAGTCGGTGAGGTATCTGCATTCAAGAAGACTCTTTGAAAAAAAAAAAGGTTTGCAAACAAAGTGGTGGAGCCAAATGCGACGTTAGCAGGATCAAATATAAAACATAATAAATAAAATCTGCAACTCAATGCTTTAACAGACTTAATAAAACCCCCCATATATCTTCAAACTGTTTTAGCATTTCTCTTCCCAATAAAGAAAAATATTTGATATCTTTATGAAGCAGAAAGAAAAATGAAAGAGGTCTCTGATGTTAGACACAAGTGCACTGATTAAAACAAAACGAAACAAAACAAAGAAACCTGGATTCTATTCACAATGTAAAACCACTGTGTGACTGATTTCCTACAGACTACACGTCTTTGTGTGTCCTGATGTCACCTCCTTTGTTTCTGTTCACCTGCTGCCCATGGGGCTGAAGTGCTCTACACTCGTCGCTCACATTTCCCCACTCCACTGTCACATCAGCTTTGTGCTTCTGTCTTATTGTGTTGACATGCATTGCTGATGTTTTCTGCACAGCGGCGGTGGCTCTGGCGTTAGTCACTGTGAGCTGCAGTCTCCTGCGCTTTGCGTCTCCACCGCGCTCGGCCTCAGCAGAGATTTCTTAAGCATTTCTGCCCGCAACTGCGACGATGGAGCAATGATGGTGATTGCAATGTTTACCCCCAGTGAATGAGGAAAGTGTTGGACTGGAACGACTCATCATCAACATCAAGTTTAACCCGTCACAGTCACTATACATTCTGCAAGGCAGAGAGGAGACGGGATTTTTAAAACATACTCTTCGTGTCATCACAAGAAACATAATCTGTTATCCTGACTAACGAGCTCTTTTATGTTGGAATATTTTGGTCATCTCTACCTCACAAATAAGTCATTCTATGATTAAAACTACACGTCTGCTTATTTTGTGATCGCAGGAAAAGAAAACCAAGGAAAAAAAAATTTTCCTTGGTGGCCCCTGCAGTTCCTTATACAGGGGCCACCATGACCGTCTCAACATAACTGAACAGACATGATTAGTTACTGTGCAGTTTGTGGCTGGGAATTCAATGTTCCTATCAGCCAGCTATCAAAGATATTGATAATCGATCTGATTAGCGCACTAGCTAACACACTGTGTCCCAAATGCATATTATTAACTCATCCTGTGTGAAAGACTTTTTTTCCATATGAATGTGGTGTTAATGTCTAAGAATGCAATAGTAACATACAGTATGTGTTGGGGTCAGACGCCTTGCTGTCTGTTTGTCCTGGTGGCCAACCTCAGTGCTGCATTAAAAAAAAAAAAAGCCCTGCCGTCCAAAGACCACTGTCGCCATGGACTCTCATTATTTAAAAAAAAGACATCTGTGTTGAAAGAATGCTGCAATTTGCATTTAGTGTATGATATACAGGGCTGGGATAGCATTGATTACCAACTGGACCAAAACTATAAGGGACCCCAGGTTATCTGTGTGTCAGCTACTTTGAAGAATACGATTAATTCTCATTTTTGTTTGTGCAGTACTGAAGCATATAAAAAAAACTGTAATGCCAAGGCTTGTATGGTGGTTCCTGCATTTTTGCCCAATTTTGACGCCCTGCCTTTTAGAGAGACCCTTGATCTAAATCTAGTTTGAATACATATTAGATTTGGTGTATATCCTGAAACAAATGTGTATAATTTCATTACCTGACCCTGATTACATATGTATGTATAATATTAGCTTTGGGACACAGTGTTACTAGTGGATAGAACTATGTGTTAGCCTTATTTGTATGGTTTCATTAGCCTGCTGGCTAGTTAGCAAGCTAACAGGCTTTACTTCTGTTTTCGCTGCATGATTGTACACAGACATCACTCCTTCTACCCTGGTCATTGGCTGTATGTTGAGACATTATTTACCAGCTGTGCAGCTGAACATCTGATGTAGTTGAGAACATACTTCTAAGCAGTCTGCACAGTCTTTCTACCGAACATATGATGATTTCCACTTCAGATGTGCTTCGCCTGTTTGTCTCATTGCTATAATTGTCCTGTTTGATCATTGGTGCTAAAGCTGGACGTGTTGAACCAGCAGATATTTGTTTTCTTCTTTGGTTTTAGCGGTGAGCAGCGAGTTTCTGAGGTTTGTCAGAGACCCTACAAGCATCAGCAGCAGCTTTTTGTTGCTGAAGGTTAATTTTCAGCTGCTGCGTCGTCTTTCCATTGTAACGATACGTGAGAGGAGGGTGTCTTGGTTTGGCCTCATCCAGGTTGCCTTAAGTTGACGGGCGACCATGCTTTTGAACTGTTCCACACTGAGCAGATGTCTTGGAGGACGTGAAAGACAATGGCAACATACAAAGGTTAAATGTCCAGAGCAGGAGAAATGTGGATGGGGGTGGAGGGATGGGGGGGAGTGGATCTCTTGCCAAAGTATTTAGTCTGAAAATACAAGTTTGCTGCTTTTCAATCTGTTGTTGGGTGACCTACAGGGAATCTGGTTGAGTGGAAGAGAAAGCCATCATCAGAGCTACCAGAGTTTATCGGACGATTGTATCTCCAACTGCTTGGTGTCTTTGGGAAGAGAATGGATCTCCTCCCTGGTGTGAGTGTGGGAGGAGGAGGCGAGGAGGTGAGGGACGGACAGGAAACTCAGGGGGAGGAGTTTCTGTGTCCGAGGAGTGAGGAAGAGGAGGAGGATGAGGACGAGGAGCAGGAGGGCTGGAACTGCCTGGGACTGGTCTTTCCCTGAGTCTGGCAGCTGCTTTGTTTCCCACGATGTCCCGTCATCCCGGCTATGGCCGACTGCCGAGCGAACAGGACTCCTGAGGAGCAGACACCAAATCTAAATCAGCTTCAAACTACACAGCAGTTTGTCTGCTTTTCTGCCAGTTTACTACACATGCATCATACTACTGCCCCTCACTGTGATACCTACAGCATTTTGAAATTACAGCCCCAAATAAGACCCACGCATGTAACTATGATTCCATTAATCCTGGATAACTATGGATGACAGAACTACTGGGTTTTGTGTTCTACTTTGGTGTCCCCCAGTGGTAATATTGAAAAAAGGTACTGTTACAAACAGAAGCCCATGGTTCTGACCCGGAGACATTGAATAGGCTGGAAAAACACAACAGACTGCACCAATTAATATTTCTATTAATACTGTAACTACAGTTTATGTAGTGCAGGGCTTTCCCAGAAGATCAGTATAATGTATAATTGAGTTTAGCATTAATACAATATTTATTTCATTTTATATGTATTGTATGTACTTTATTTACTCTGCATTCTGAGAGCAATTCTGACAAAAAATAAAATAAAGTAAAATAAACAGAACCATTTAAAATGTTAAATGTAAAATAAAAATCGATGAATGACTTTTAGCTTTGAATTTAAGACATTTAAAGACTTTTTAAGATCCTGCAGTATTATACAGATAATAAAGAGACAATCAACACTCTGGCTGCTGAACTCTGAGCTTTCAGAGAGAGACATCAGATATGATGTGACAGCCACCAGGCTTCTGCACTGACATGAATGGCCTATGTTAAAACAGAGAGGCAGTAATTACTTCAGTACACAAGGTACTTCCATTTACACACACACACACACACACACACACACACACACACACACACACACAAGGCAGGCATATAAGACAATAAGCCCCATCGACCACAAATCCACAGGCCCAATTTTGAGATATTTAACTTTTTTAACTCTATTGGACTGCCACTTCATTACGATGGATTTTATAGCAAAGACATCAAATTGCATAGAGGACTAAGCACCAGGGTGCTGCTATAACTTATTGAATTTCCTGCCTGCAATTACATCAGCAAACGGCCCCTCTATTTACCTGTGTAGACAACTCCATTTATTTCTATTGACATGTTGATGCTGCTAATGCCGTTGGTAGACAGGTTCAATGCGGTCTCTTGTCTATCATCTGTCAAGAGAGGAGGCAGAGAACGAGAGAGAGAAAAACTCAATATGAGCATTTAGAAAGGGAACAGAAGAAGCAAGAGGAGCGCCCCGGTGGAGTATTGGTGAAAATTCAGAGAGTGACAGGATAAGGAGAGCTTTATTAAAGAGTTATGGGGAGAAAAAAACACGGTCAAAAGATGTTACAGCCATTTGTACATGTCAGTTATGGATGAATCCTATCGCGGCGCACAGTTGGAAAACTTGGCTGAATAAATGTGACAGGTTCTGAAATAACAAAAATGTCTTAAGGAAAAGGAGCACCACACACACACACACACACACACACACACACACACACACACACACACACACACACACACACACACACACACACAGAGTGATCTCAATGAGCTGCTGTGATATCAAACCATCTGTAAACAGGAATTTATCCGTCTAAGTGCAGGTGGGTGGAGACAAATAATAGTGTTTGGATGTAATCTCTAAATGACAGTGTTTATATGAGAGAGCCAGACGACCAGCGTGAGAATTAACCCGAGAAAGATTCTCACTCATTTTTCCATCACGTATCAAGTGCAAAGCCTGCTATTATGACTAATACGAGAGAGGCAGCGATGCAGACAGAAATGATATCACACTTGAGCAGATAGGCCCCTTATTCTTCCTTTAGCCTCTATCATTAAGTCATATGACTTATGACTTGTCATGAGCCGCGCTCTCGGCTGCAGCCGAAGCCTGGCCAGACGGGCATTTTTACTCATGACAAGCGTGGATTCTGCCTGCGGTCCAGAAGAACTATTTCTTCATAACATCTGTGTGGAGCTGAGCTTCAAATTACACGTTATATGATGAACTATGTGCACATTAGTGGTTCAGGCATTTCACTGTGAGATCGTGGACAGCCTTATCCAGCAGGGCCATTAGCTGCTTTGGACACACCAACCCACTGTGGTAGGCACAGCCGTCATTCAAGTCTCATAGAAGGCAGCTAATAAACTCAGCATTACAGCAACACCTGATTTTAAATGACACATTCACATGAGGTTTGTGAGTGTTTCAGCAAATGCTACATGGATATATTTAATCTAACACATCACTCTATTAGATGCATATTTAAATGTAATCTTTTACAGTAAAAAGATAAATAAAGCGAAAGCTGGCACTAATCCCATGAAAGGACCAAAGCCGACAGTGTGTTAGTGCATAGCGTGTCTTCATGGAAATGAGGGAACATGTCACCCACTGTTTTTAATAGGTTTTTAGACAATAATGGAGCTCTGTGGCATACAGGAACACACACACACACACACACACACACACACACACACACACACACACACACACACACACAAACAAACAATACTTGTTGGCAGGATCCATTAATTATGGGTTTGGGTCTTTTCAGGAGATTTGTTGATAGTAGTAAAAATATTGAATATCATCAGTGACCTTTCACAGTCTCACCTCTGTTGTTGAGTTTGATGTTGAGGGGCAGCTGGGTGGCCATTGCCAGCAGGTTCTGCTGCAGGGCATGCTGCATGATCCTCTGCTGCTCCTCAGCCACTATCATCATCTTTTTCTCTGGTGGTTCGCTGCTTTCCAGTTTCTCTCTGAGGTGCTCCAGAGCTGCCGCCTGCACGGCCGCCGCCGCCTGAGCTGCCGCTGCCGCCTGAGCCGCCGCCGCCTGGGCGGCCACAGCTGCTGCATGGTGGCCGCTAGGTGACATGGGGAGGGCCACCCGGCTGGGTGGGCAGCTGACCATCATGGCCTCCTCTGGAGAGAAGAAGACATTTCAGAAAGTGACATCTGTCTTGAAACACATCTGTATTCTTGTACAATTTTAAAGTTGTGTAAATAGGTTGTGCATTTTGTATTGTCTCTTTGTTCTCATTGTTGCTATGTAACAACACTGTACTAAAAAAAATAAGGTGATGCATTTTGACTTGTGGATACAGTATTCACAGGAAATATACAGGTTTCTGTGAATATTTTACATCTAATTGATGCAAAAATCATCTAGTTGTCACAGAAAAGTTCTGGTTGATTCACATTGTTACCTAAAATGACACACAGACGCACACACTTATTTATAGGAGAGGTGCCACACGTGGTATTAACATTTATAGAATTCTTTCTTCTGGTTGTGGTGCCAGTGGCCACAGCTGTACTTCACATTGGGCCCTATAGCAACCAACAAAGGCACACACAGGACTGATGATGTCCCATCAGTGACTCTGGCCCACACGACAGTGGGAGACTGAAATAATGGATGTTATTAATGCTAAAATAATTTTGGCTGTGCTTCAGACATGGCTGATGTCTTCATGACATGCTACACAGATTAGTCACCTGCTTCTTTTTTTCTTGAGGACCTGCAACTCAAGGAACTCCAACGCTCTTGTGGTGCATTAGTGTGTCTCAGAAACTGACGGCACAGATATGAGGAAGTCCTGCAAGATGTTTCCTCTTTGGGGGTGGGGGGGCATACAGCCCACAGGTTACATACATGAGTATGAATGGATGGAAATGGGACAGCTATTGTGAAATCAGGTTCTGACATGCAAACACAATGACTTCTCCTTAAGTGGCCAGGCGGGTAATCACGCAACAAATTTCTCAAAAAGATGTTGTGATCTGTGTAATATATCATGTGCAATCTGTGCTTTGACAAGGTGTTAATGAAGGAGGAAATGATTCATACTTCAGAGCGACAGAAAAAGAATTTGTTCATTTTAGGATCTGCTCATGCCATGCACTGTGAGCAAAAAAAAAAATCCTATCACCATTCCCCTTCACCAGAATATGTTTCATCAGCCCTGTCCCCCAAATTCCAATATTACACTTTTTTTTTAACTTTCCAGTGCCACTTTTCAAAACATGGCAAATAACAGCATCAGTATAACTCACACATACACAGCAGTTTTTCCTCTTTCTTTAACAGAACTACTGCTAAATATTTCCAATCACTTCTGCTTTGGGGGCTTTTGATCACTGTTCAGATAACCATCAATAAAAACCAGGAGAGGAAGGTATTATATCAACTGAGCCCCTAAAGGCTTTTAATGTGAAACATATGTGCAGGAAGTGTAGTTTCACAGACTTCAGACTAGAGTGGCTTAACTCTCAAAAAAAGAAAAAAAAAGGGAAAAAAGTAGAACCAGCTGTAATTAATTTTTTGAGACTTTGGTGGGATTGTGTTGTTTTATATTGTCGTGTCTTGAAATCTTTGTGTTGTTTTCGCTTACCTTTCTTGATCACAGGCACCTGGGAGATATGGCCACTGTTATGAGTGAGCGTAGGCAGATGGGACATCTGCATCTTTGGTGAGGACAGGAGGGTGGGGGTGCCCACGGGAGAATAGTTGAAGATGGCGGAGCCGTAGCTCTGCCGACGGCCTTCCCGCCGGTTGCTGTCGATAGCTGCCTGAAGCTCGCCAGGGGAGCTCAGTCCCCGCTTTTCACATTCATATGGGTAGAGGTACTTCATATACCTGCAGGGAGGGAGGAGAAGAATTCAGTGATTTGCTCAGCTTTTTGTTACAGTGTTGCTTTGTCCCATACAGTCACATCAATCACTGATCAATCCATTTTTGCTATTGTGTGGGAGCAGGATTGAACAGCCCCGCAATTAAACCATGACCATTTACACACATGCACTATTAAATTATTTCATTGGTTTAACAGAAGAAATGACATGGTTTAACCAGTTTAATCATCCTGGTTTCAAGCGTTGAGTGAAATTTACAAATGATAATAAATGAGATTGTCCTCGCCTAAAAATCGAGTTGATGGATCATCTGTGCAGCAACTTATTACAACCAACAGTTACTTTCTCTTGTTGGGACAGGCGATTATGATGGGAGCTGGAGGAAGTCAGGTGATGTAGTATATAGAGTGACAAAGGCTGTTTCTTTTATCCATGGCTAAGGTTATCTCACCTTAATGAATGGGGCTGTAAAACATTGTTTTTGTGCCTAAAAGTAACCAAACTCTGACTGTTCCATAACCTTAATCATGCATTTATTATTGTAACCATGACGACAAAAGTCTGGTCTCACTTGCTGCCCGTACACTCCTGTGGGACATATCAGGAGGTAGGGACAGATGATCTACAGTATATGGTGGTTTAGACTGGAGGACAGTTCCTCTCATTACCAAACACCACAGAGCTTCTGGGAGCAGCTCACCTTGTCTCCCTTTAAACCCAAATCTGCCGTGTGTCACTTCTGACAGCATTTTAATGGCTGCAGTCGGTGTGTTTACATGCATTTCAGTTACAGGTTACAACCTGCTTTCCAACAGTGAGATGATTTCATAAACATCATGTAAATGACAAACACAGTTTCCATAATCGGTGTTAGAGAAACCTAATATACCAGCACACACACACACACACACACACACACACACACACACACACACACACACACACACACACACACACACACA
>JBBMJY010000024.1:25652381-25665713 GCA_037833715.1 Toxotes lorentzi
ACACACACACACACACACACACACACACACACACACACACACACACACACACACACACACACACACACACCTCTATAAATACATACTTCTATACTAATACAGTTAAAAACAGTTACTAATACAGTTAAAATTAGAAAGCCTAAAAATAAACCAGATGAGGCTGGTGGTAGAGGAGAAGTGTGATCACCAACAAGCTGCATGTATAAGTGGATTTAAAGTTACAAGGTTACTACAGTGCATGTAAACACGTTCTCTGATCATCTATGTAACCTGGTTTCTCTGAGTAAGCTGGTGTATGTATGTAAACACACATACATACACCAGTATGTATGTGTTGATTTACATGCTCATAGGATTGGCTACAGCTTCAGTATTTTTGTATTTGTCAGGCTTTTGTATGTTCATATTTTAAGGCGTCACTTCTTCACGCCTGTGGCTCTGCACCTCTCTTCATAAGAATGATGAAGAACATTGGTTTCCTGTTGATGGGTAATCGTTTTCATTATGAAACTGTTTCTTCACCATGATAGAGAGAATATGACTTTGGAAGGGAGAGAGAGGAGCAGCACAGCTGATTGGTCAGGGAGCCCTGTGAAACCCTAACATACTCATAGATAATGTGTCCCTCCTGATCCAGCCTGTTGCCTCAGTTGTGTGTCTGCACTGAAAAACCCTGTGGATGTTACCAAAAGTAGAGACTGTCCTATAGGTCATCTCTGACATTGACATTTTTTTTTCTTTAACATGACTGTTCCATAACCTTAACTGCATTTTCTCTGCAATTTCATGCAACGTTCCTATGGCTCGCCTCAGAAGGTACATGGTCGTTCAAGTCAAACACCATGTTTTCTACTTTTTTGAAGAAATAAAGTTAAAACATTTCAATGTACAAACAAATATTTCATGAAATAACAATGAACAATGTTAAATGATGGGACTGTGAGGTGATGAGTCCTGTGAAAACGCAGTGCAGTCTGGGACTGGGACTCCAGATTAACTGCTTGGCCGTTTAGAATACTTTAATTACCATTACTCAGAGCAGGGATCTGCAGGTAAAGACCACACACATGATGACTGTGCTTTTCACCTGTCTGGACACATGTAATTAAATAAGCCTCTGACAGGAATTTAAAGAGAAGAAATGGTTTTAATCTTAGCAGATGAATTAAAGCAGCAGGGACGTGACCTAAAAAACACTAGTTACAATATAACAAAGTATCTTCATTCATCCTGGACACACGGGGCAGTTGTCTCTGGCCTGGTGTCAGGAGAGCTGCGTGAGTGCAGGTTATCAGTCATCTGGGGTTATCATCTGCACTCGTACTCACTGTGTTCGGAGAGTGAAAGCTGCACTGGTAATGGAGGTAGGGAGGTTAAGGCCTTTGGTGATCTCACGCCATATTTTCTTATTGATGACTTCCACTAAGCCGCCTTTTTCTGTGACGAGCTTGTAGAGCATGTAGAGATCCAACACCTGCTTGGCCATGATAGGAATCCGATTCACTGGAGTCCCTGCAGAAAGCAAACACAATATCCACAATCAATTCCATTAACTTTGGTTCCTCCCATCAATAGGCTTCTGCACCTTCTCATAAGGCCAATTTATCTGGAGCCAGTCAAATGTCTGACAGCTCTGTTAACAGCAGGAAATATAACTTTCAAAAAAAGTTTCTAATGCCTTATCTGTGCATCCACTGGAAGCTTCATGAATTATAAATCTGTGACAGACGGGTGACAAATGAAAGGAAAAATCAACATCAAGTGTCTCAGTGTTGGTGTTTGGATGGTGGTGGTGGAGAGAACTGTCTAACACATCATTCAACTCATTCAAGTATTCAGCTGGGCTGAGATGTGGTGACTGTGAAGACCACAGTATATGATTCACAGAGTGTTCATATACTCAGTGACCCCTCCTGTCCTATGTTTGCAGGCACTGTCACCCTGTTCAGATTTTGTCACTGTCTGTACGTAGTGACACATAACAGCCACAAAATAAACGAAAATGTAATGAACAGAAAAAGAAAAAAAAGCAGCAGAACCACAGATAAATTAGTCTTGACTTGTTTAAAACTTCACAAATATAATCTGCGGAAAACGGGAGGTCATCCCCTATTAATGACTGCCAGCCTGCCCCCTTATTAGCAAAATAAAGGGGCTCAGATAATAATTTGTATTTGCAATTTAACGTTGGGCAATAAAGAGAGAACGGCCGGCTCTTTGTGAAGATTCCAAAATGGTTGACCCTGAGATAATTAACCTGCATTTTGCTGATAGAGTTCCATTGTGCCCATCGGATTTACCATAATAGCAATCAATAGCTGGAGAAATATAGTGCAACAACAGCAGTGGGGCCTATACAGTGAGGGGGGGCAGGGAGCGGAGCTCTGAAGTATCGTCTGAGGTGGTAAAACCACATCAATTAAGGCCAGTAATTACGGCTTCATTTTGTGGCGCTGGCATGTGAACGAATGAGACACTATTAAAACAAAGGATTGATGTTCCGCTCTCCTCACAAGACAAATGCCAGCAGTAAGTCTGAAGCCACAGAGCCTCCGCATTGCTCTTTGGAGAAAAAGTGCAGGAGAGGCTTGATTTAGACAAAAAAAACAACTTTGAGCCGGTGATGAATGAACGTTCACACCCGGCATGAGATCTGTGAGTTGGTGTACAGAAATAACAGTGCAAAGGAAGACAGAACTCAGCAGGACAAATCTGGATCTGATGAGAAGATCCAGCTTAAAAGAACTGGATTGTCACTATGTGTACGAGTAAATACTGACAGAGTGGACACAGTTCCACAGTGGCTCAAATCCCAAAATGTACTCCCAGATCACTGCTGATGTTTTTTAAACTCCGTTTTAAAATATCAACCCTGACCTGGAAAATGTGTCACACTGTGTGTGTGTGTGAATATGTATACACACACACACATACACATATATATATACTTAATTCCTTATACTTGTAGAATTGAGTTCTACAGTAAAATAGAAAATAGTGAGGTACAAAACAAGAGTTATTCAGCCACCACCCCCTCCACCCACAGCTTATCTTTATTACCACTGATTATAATGTGTATCCATGCTGATCTATAAAACTATTATTTTGTTGAAGACAAAATAGCCAACCAAACAAGGATTGAGGTAATAAATAAAAGTCTCAGCCTTTGTCTGACAGAATCTGAGGAGAGACAAGCCTCTTAAAACAAGATTTATGTGCTTTCAATACTGGGGGTGATGTATTTGTCTCTCTGATTCCCTGAAAGAGATATAAGGAATAAAAGAGTGAGGATGGAGACCTTTTGTCAGCACAAACTATCTAATCAGGCCATGTATCATTATGACAATGAGTAATGGCGAACAAGGTGGAAGAAACCCACTTTGCACAGAGTCGTATTCAGTCGTAACAGTCGCGTCCAGTTAATCCCTCAGCTGGTCAGAGAAGAGGAGTTTGTAATTGGAACAATGTGGAGCATCAGGGGCCCTAGTAGCGCAATAATCATCTCTATGCTTGGCTTCATCGCTGACGTGTTCACTTTGCACTGAGCCGATAATGGGATGAGAATTTCTCCTCCTCATTGACTTTGCTCTTTTAACCCATGAAATGAACGATTAATGCAGCATCACAGGGGAAACCAACTGTTTATCTACTTCTGTTCAACTTCCTAAATGAAGATGAGGAGGAGGGTGTAACGCACAGACTGTCCAACATCACCAGGACGTGAAGACTCAGGACCTGGACAGGACGTTTTGGGGTCATTAACAAAACATATGGTCTGATGATATTTCTGTCTACAATGAAAAGACCAAAACCAATAATGAACTGAGTATTGTGTGTGTAACAGAAGCCTGATATATCTTGTTCCTCTGTGCCACAGAGCTCTATTGTAAAGTATTTAAAATCAGTGAGTCACACTGTTGCACTGGGTGGCATATTCCTTCTTTACCATGAACACACACACTGTAGTTTATTTTGACTCAGTCCCACAAAGACGGTCCTGCTGCTCCACATGCTCAGTGGCACATCAGAAAACCAGAACAGATTTCACCATCGTGTGTTGGCATGCTAACATTTGCAAATTAGCATTAAACACAAAGTACAGCCGAGGCTGATGGGAACATTGTTAGTTTTGCAGTCTTTGCGTGCTGTCTTTCAGCAGCACATCATATTAAGGAGCACTCTCAGAACAGTCTTTCAATATTTCCTTTTCATATTTCATACATTTTCTGAGGTTAAAATTTTTTTTGTTTTTGTTTGTTTGTGACCAGTTACCACAAACACAAACAGTTTAACAAATTCTAGTCCCTTGTGTAGATGACACATATAAACCATTAATCTAGACACAAGCAGAATTACTTATGCATTCACATAATGTACACAACATTGTGTGTACTGTGTGAAGGCAGAGAAAAGCATAAAAATAAGGGAAGTCAACTGAAAGGTGAAAGCAGGGTGTCGCAGCCATGCGAGGAGGAATATTTAGTGTCACAGCGATCGAAGACTCGGCCATTTTTTAAGGTAACTCTCAAGCAGCCTTTTCTTCTGCCACATAGTATTCTTAAGCAATTAGGTGGGGGACAAAAGTTGACTTATTCGAGAAAAAGTGCTGATGGTAGTCCTCAGAGATAATAATCAATTAATAGCCACAACCCTGGGGCTACAGTAAATCACCCTGGGTATTTATCAACACACAAAGGAGGCCATCACAGCCATTGTCTGTGCTGCTTTTGAGGATTCCACGTCTCTGCTTCCAAGGCTGAAAACCAACACAAGGGCGTTCAGATCATCTGCTGCATGATTCAAGTGTCAAGTTTCCTCTGAAGAGAGAAAATATGTCAGTGAAGCAGTGTGCTGCATCGCTATCACACAGGGAAAGGACAGACCCTAAGACAGTGCACCTGTACTTACTGGAGGAAAAACATATTACAGTGTATTTTAAAGAATTATGAACAAACTGACACATTCAGCAGCCTGAGAAGGAGGAAAAGAGAAGCAAGACAAGTTGGACCTAACCTAAGTCAATCAAACATGTCTCAATATCTTTTTTCTTTCTTTTTATTTTTTTATAAAGCAAGACCATGTCACTGTTACTCAACAGCAGCCACAAGCGACACATGCGTTATAATGTTAAATGCTAAATCTTACTGGAACAGTTGCACAAATGGAGCAGAGCCATAAAGTCAGTGAACAGACTCAGTTAAAGTTTTAGCCACCATGAGCTACCTCTCATTCCAAACCAAGTAAAGGCCAGTTTCTAGTTTCCACATCCATGAGCCTGTGAGGGTCCACATGGGTCCGTATGATGTATACGTCTGCAAATGCAAGTGGGCTCTTCTTTGTCCTTTGTTGTGAAGCCACCATCTTGTTTTCTAGTGCAAATGTGTGGAACAAACAAATGTGTTCATGCACACCCCAGACATGTAGAGAAGAGCAAGTGAGTGCAGCTGTCTACGTCCACATCTGTCCTCTGAGTGTATGAAACTGAGCCACTGTGGGATTAATTGCTTATGAATTCAACCTTATGAATCCAACTCCCATAAATTCAGGGATTAAAAAGTGATTCAGTGACCTGAATCTACTTATATACTATTAGATTATGGGTTCCCTAGGGTGTGTGTAGCCATTGTGTGGATCACTGGCTGCATAGAGGCTACATTATCCATTATGAAAGAGGTGTGTGTGTTTCCTCAGATGAAACTCTTTCCATGTAACTTTACTCACCAGGTTCCCACATCAGGATGTCAGGATGAACATCGATGAACACACCCATGTACCCAAATTACACCATAGGAACAGATCTCCTTCTCACCTGCTCAGTCTGTTGGGGGTTTCTGATCATCCCATACACACAAGACACAAACGCTATGCAGAGAGGTGCATCATATATAAATGACTGGCCTGAGGCTGCAACCAGACACCATACACTCAAAGCTGAACACTGTCAACACATTCCTGAGAAGACTTCGTACGTAAAGACATATAACCCGCTGGCTCCACATACGCCGACTCTGAAGGCAATTAAACTGGGTTGACTTCAACTCTAATATTTTAATTGTTGCAACTGTCACACATACCTTGTATCAAATTACACACTCAGTATGACAGTGTGACCTTTCACCTGCTTGTGTGCAGCTGAATTTAGACTAAACTTCACGTGACTCTTCTTAGATACCTCAGCTGCAGATAACTGAGACAGATAACTGCACCTAGGACACCTAGAGTTATCTGTCTCCAAATTCCTCCAACCTGTTTGGCTAAGCAAATTAGTTGTATGTTAAAGAAAAGGGTTAATACAGACCCTGTTTGCAAAATGAGCAGGTTTCCGTCATGGCCCGATATACATTTAGACAACCTCTGTATGACTGAAGCTGCCTTCAGGCAGGGAGCAGTTGGACACAATGCTACTCCCATCTGACCAGCCTGTACACCACAGGCAGCTGCTATTCACCTGGTCTAATCTCTGATCATTACACTGCTAAAGAGCAATAATAGAGCAAGTTTTGCTAACTAGCATCATAAAGGTTGTTTATTGTCCTGGACCTGATAATCAAACTCTGAAGCTGATGTTGCTCCAGTGCTGCCTCTCTTCATTGATCCGTCTGTTCTCTGCTGAAGAAGAGGTCTGTAATTCATATCGTTTCACTGGCTGTAGTTTCTGTAGTTGCCATGGTCACATGGCAACTACAGAACTTGTGACGATGAGTCACAAGTTGAAAAAGTTATTTTATAGTAAATAGTATCTAGTAAATAGTATCAGTATCTATCGATCTATATTTGTCTATAAGTGTGTGTGTGTCTATATTGCCAGTGCCTCTGTCCATAGGACAGGAGGGTCACTGAATGGTTTGATGAGTATGAAAATTTTGTGAATCATATGCTGTGGCCTTCACAGTCTCCAGAGAAGCAGTTGAACACCTATGGGAGATTATGGGCGCATGCATTAGACAGTTCTCTGCACCACCATCATCCTAACACCAGATGAGGGAACATCTCTTGAAGAATGGTGTTCATCCCTCCAGTAGAATCCCGAGACTTGGAGAATTAATGCCAAGGAGCAGTGAAGCTGTTCTGGCAATCCAAAATCTCACTAACACACTTTATGTTGTTTTTTCCTTTAATCTGTCACCTGTCTGTATGTGACAGTCTCAGAAACAGGAAAGCCCAAGCCCCTTATATTATTGTGGCCTGGGTTTAGCCAGCCAATAAATCAGAAATATTAAAGGAGAACTGTATATTTGACACTTTTCACTGAGCTCTCTGGTGAGGAAGCCCATCTGGCTGGCATTTCTTTGTCAGTGCAGAATGACAATGATGTTTTCAAGAAACATTGATTAGGATATTTGGAGCAGTCCACTGTGATCACAGTTGTCAGAGGCTAGCAGTGGAGATAGGCTGCCGCTGATCTGCTTCACACTGACAATATCTCCCTACACTAAGTCCAAAATCAATCTCTAATTGAACGCTCCAACAACAATCCATACTGTCTCAAAAACCCAAGTGACCACCACAACTACATCATTACTTTATCATCGTGTGCTTTCCTACAGCTGTCACAGCACACAGCTGGACTGTGGTCAAATGGGACTTTACTTTCAGGATATTTTATACTTTATTTTATACAGTTTGTTTTTCTGGAATATTCATAAATAAATAAAAGCTGTTGAATTGAATCTTTCTTGAATGTTGTGTTGCAGCTCATTGTTAGTTCAGCCAGATTCATCAGGTGATTGTTGGCTCTTTAACACAGTATTTTAGAGTGTTTATACAGATATCATAAACTTTCCTCCCAGGTTACTGTTTTGAATCTCAGCTTTGAACTACATTCAAGACATCAGTAGTTGGTGACATTTTGGATTTTTTTTTTCATTGTATGATTTCCTGTTCTGTTTGTTTGTTGTTTGTTTGTTTTGTTTTTTTTTAGTCTGGAAAAAAGGTCCTTTATTCTTTTTATTATTATTAGTCATTCCCTCTTTACAACTCCAAAAATATAGAAAATATGTAAAATACATACAAAATAGATTAAAGATTATACTATAGTGTATAATACATATATAAAACTACTAGTGGTATCAGCATCAGAAATCCCAACTGATCCATATGTGGCTGTAACCTCAAGTGGGTAACTTGTATGAGCTTACAAATTAAAATTGAGCCTATAACATGACAAATGGCTTGTGGTTCACTTTCAGCTTTTCATCTTCAAACTTCAATCTTTAATATTTTAAATTCAAATATGAAAGGATCAGTGTGTGACTGCAGATCTGGATCTCAGCCATTAAATTCTCATCATATGCACATATGTGTGACAACTTAAAGGAAAAACCTGATGCCTTACTGAGACACTTTATGTGGGTTTTTCACATTTGATGTTTCAATATAAATGGTGATTCTGTTTTCAGTGTAGTTTGATTGTAATTTGACCTCAGAGAAAACGGGAGCATTCTTTTCTAACAATGCACAGGAAACCAAACAGCAGAATCTGTTCTGGTTAACTAAAAATCATTCAAATTATTGGTGATATTCATGTTTTAACAATTCAGATGACTTCACAGAATGGAAATTAAACCACACCGTAAATCTGTTTTCCATATTCCCAGTCATTGTGTTGATAATCAAGGACAGGCGGGAGAGACCAGAAAACAAAAAATATCTGCAGACATGTAAAACATTGTGTGCAGAACAAGGAATTCAGAAAAACAAAACCATGGCACAGTAACCTTGTGCTCCTAAAATAGGCAGCCATTGTAAATGACAGTGCCCTTTATTCTCTGCTGGGTGATTCACTTCCTGAGCACAGGGATCTACTTCTCCAATAAAAACCTGCAGCTGCCAGCAGAATCCTCACTTTGGGAAAACACACCATCAAACTGTAAGTGGCCAATAAAAGCAAGAGAATTCATGATGTTGTGAGAATGCCAGGGTGTTGCCCTCCACTACTACGACTCCCTTCCTGAACTGTGTGTACCAGTACAGAAGCTGTAAACCTGCAGGGTTGATCACAGCCTGAAGGTCCACTGAGCCTCCATACTGATGTTACATCATGACAACTGAGCAGACGGTCTAAAATGGAAATCACTTACCCCGCTTCTGCATGAAGCTGAAAAGGTCATCCAGAAACTCTTTGCGCTTTTCATCCTCATCCAGTTCATACAACTGAAAAAGAAAGAAAGAATCCATTAATTATTGATTAATAATTTATTGAGCCTAATCTTTGATTAGCCGTGGGTCTGGCGGCCTTCGAGTTGTTTAGGACTGTAACCATCAGAGATGAGGATACTGAATTCCTTCAAGGCAATCTCTCAGTAACCTTGAGCACAGTGTGTCACACAGCAGCTGCTGATCAGCAGCACCGAGATGTTTTTCATTCAAAAACATGACATGTGTGATTTGTGTTTTTCTGATTTAAATCATTACTGTAAATGGACAAATGTTAATTTTAAATGTTAATTCTCTCCGCTGCTCTACTATTGGTGCAATGAACTGTCAGTCAAAGCCCGCAAGGAACTTTGACCATAAAACTCGAAAAGCGGCCAAACGCAGGACGCAGACAGAGTGAAGTTGGTGGAGTTCCTCACTACTTAGAGTTCCTTGCAGGCTATTACTGACAGTTCAGTCCCTGCTCCTGGCAACATTTGTTCATTTATGAATAAATGTTTCTTAACAAGCTGTGGGGAGTGGGGAGCCTCAGAAATCACATGGGACTAAACAAATGACTTATCACCTATTTAACCCTGACTACACATTTTACTTGATTACACACAGTCAAGAGCCCTGTGCAGGGTATTTTTTATATTTTGTCCACCTTTTTTTAACATGCAGTAAAGGTGCGACATTTTCCAAATATAATAAAATCAAGGCAACACCAATAAAAACTACAGCTTCCAATATACACAGCTGACTCTAACACACTCAACAAGCACAAACTCTGCTTTGTATCCTTCCGGTTATGATGGAGATTTTCATCTGAGTCTCACGTCTTCACGTAACTCCACCGAGTCAAGCCACAACAACTGTGCAGTGGAATTCACACACAGTATTTAATGTCAACTTTTTACCAAAATTGCATTGTACTGCCCTATTTCAGACAGTGTTGCCAGTGTAGCACCATTGTTGCTAGATTTATTGACACCTTTTTCAGAGCTAGAAATTCAAGCCAGATTTTTTTCCACATGTTTTGCACCTGCATCAGAAGTGGCGTAACTTGATATCGATGATGCTCTTAGGCATGGGTGTGGCAAAATGGCTCAAAGTGGCCTTCATGGTACATTTCACCTAAATGTACGACAACTGGTAGGCATGTGTGTCATATATAGATCTACAAAAAAGCCCCTTGGAGCCAACCCAACCCAGCCAGCCTAACAGGAAGCCGGCCATTTTGAATTTAGTGTGCAATTTTAGCGCATTTTATCTATTTATATACATTGTACTGAACAAATTCCTACTGGGGAATTAACCTGAATGGCTTCAGACAAATTTGCTCAGTGTAATCTAACGACCTTTGCAATGCTAAAATGCAATGCTTTTTAGGTTTCGTTGACGAATTTTGATGTTTTTCCATGAAACAGGAAGTTATTGGAAATTATTGTCCAATCTGCCCCAAAGTTTCATGATCTTTTCTACTCCTGATATAAAACAACATATTGCATGTTTGCTGCTTGTTCTCTAGCACCACTTACTGGACACAGGAAGTGTTACAAAATCTGCAATACATCGCGTCTGCCACCACACACTCCATGCAGGAAATAATATCTTAATCATTCGTGCAGCGTCCAGTGGTTGCAAAAGTTGCAAAAGTTGCTCAGCTGCGTGAACCAGCATTCTGCCACATGGCATGGTGGTGTTATATTGATGTTTCACCATTACCATTAATGTTATTATATACCATTATGATATATAATGTAATTACCACCCATCCATGCTATGTACCAAAGCACTGTAACTTGGCACTGTAATTATGCATATTTCTGTTTTGTTTTTTAATGGTTATTTTTTTGACCTTTGGTAACTCAGTAGAGGGTTTGGCCAGCTGGGACCTGCTGCTCAGGACATTATGCCCATGTGGTACATGCCTGTAACCATTCGGTTGCCCCATAATTATGTGCATTTCTTATTAAATGCAATAACGAATTGTTAAAAAATAATAACTATGTTGCCACAGTGGTGAGGAACTTTTCTGCATTTGCCTTCATTTGCTGTCTGAAGCTGCAGTGTGTTGAGCTCTTGCGGCCACTGTGCAGCACATTTTGCTGATTTGAAAAAAACTAAACTTGTAAATGTAAAGACTGAGAATAAAATCATATAATATGTCAGCAGGAAATCTCCTTATGTCTGTCTTGCCTGTGGCCCTTGGTATATTTTAGTAGCACTAGTTTCATTATTGGCATATCCATTATGCTCCTCATCCTGCCCTATTCACTGGGGCAGCGACAGAGTCAAAGAGGCTTTTAAATGGGTCTCTCCAGCCAGATACAGCTGATGGAAATATGTCAGTGGCAATGTTCACTTTCAGTAAGGCCCACAGCCATGTTAACAGGCCCACTTAATCAATACTGAAAGACAGAGGGATGACCTTTGGAATCAGTGGGGCCCTGTGGATGAGGCCCCTGAGATAATAACTGATCATTTAGAAGTGTATTAGCTGTCACCAATATTAAAGGACCAGTGCAGGTCAGCACTCAGGAGGAAACTGTAGGGGGGTTGGGGGTTCATTAAGGGGAGGGTTCCGGAGGTGGGAGGTGGTATGTGTGTGTGTTTGTGTTGGGGGAGGGGGAGGTGTGAGTGCACTGTGAGTGCTGCACTGCGGGCGGTCCACGGTGGAGGGAATATTGAAAGGTAAAGGAACAGCAAGTCATTGCAAAAATGTTAAGTGCACAGATGCACAATGCTGCGGGATCAATTGTGAGGCCCGTGGCATATATGCAGAGACAATGATGAGCATCCGTTCACAGGGGCGATAACACACACACACAGACCAACTAGAACCAAGAAGTACATTCAGAAAAAAAATGAATTAAAAATATTTCTTTTTAGAATTAAAATCCTATACAGATTTTGACAGTTAATACATATGACATGGAAACACAAAACTGCTTGCATGGATTTATTAACATTTATCCACCAAAATGCATCTACTGGCAGCAGTTATCTGAGTTATTTTTATTTTTAACCTGGAGAAACTAGGTTTGTTGAGCATCATCATTTTACTTTGTGACTATGACTTTACAGTAAGTCGTTCTGAAGAATGTTCTAGAATCTGTGATTCTAGAATCTGTATTAGTCTCAGCAGGACATCTCCTTGTGTCTGTCTTGCCTGTGGCCCTTGATATATTTTAGTAGCACTAGTTTCATTATTGGCAGATAATTCTAATCTGTATTAGTCATGTAACATAAAGTACAAAATTATGGGAATATATGTTGGAGGTTTATGTAGAGTGGGCAGCTAGAGTTAGAATGTGATGATCAAGGGTATTGAGCTACATCAGTGTTTATCAGGAACTCATTTATAACAGAGTAAACCATGAAAACATCTGGCGGTGCCCCCGGGGTGGCGGGGTGGTGCTGGTGCAGGTGGTGGTGGTGGTGGGGGGAGGAGTCTATATTTGTATTGTTGCGATATCGGCTTTCAAGTCATACCACACCTCATGCAAGGAAGTTCAAGTTCATTTGTTCAGACAAGGAGGAATTTTAGTTCCATTCAAATTTTAAAAAATGACAGAGCTGAAACACAGGCCGACCATGTAATTAGCAGTGAATGCTTCCAACATTAATCCTATGTCCTGTCTAAAGATGATTTCATATACACAACTTCATCCTTGTACAACTTCATTTGTTGTGCTTTCCTGCAGGTGGCTCAGGAGCAAAAGGGAAAAGAGTTCAGTGGGGAAAAAAGGTACTGGGCAGCATTCCTGTTTGTTTGAACGCTACATTATAACCATTTGTTTTTGCCGCCCCCTCCCCTCTGTGTGTGTGAGAGGTAAATGAACAGACAGGACAGGCTGAGGCAGGCTGAAGGACACTGGGTTCAGCTGAACCTGGAGCCTCTCAGGCTGCTGTCAGTCACAAGGGTCAGCTGAGGGAAGCCTGGTGACACTGAACTCAAGGAGGTTTTTTTTTTTTCAAGTTCAAAGTTTAATGCGTATCAACCACTGGGAGAAGCAAATGCAACTTGAACAGCGACTGTGTCAGAAATACAAACAGAAGAGGAACAATGTGCCTCTATTTAAAGAGCCACCAAACAAGCTATGAGATGATTCACTGGGAGGCCGAGCCTTTAGCTATCAGGCCCCTCTCCTGTGGAACCAACTGCCAGTTTGGGTTCGGGAAGCAGACACC
>JBBMJY010000024.1:25666851-25680652 GCA_037833715.1 Toxotes lorentzi
CACACACACACACACACACACACACACACACACACACACACACACACACACACACACACACACACACAGAGCAATAACAGAAGATGTTGAAGCTAAGGGCGTTCTGAGCCTCTTCAGGATTAACTGGTAACAGCCTGTCCACATATTGGCAGTTTAAAGTGGTTGTATTTTACCATGTACACAAGCAAACTTGCTGCTACCTGAGCGTACAGCGAACAACATTACAGAGAGCCAAATGACAGTATGACAGTTCATCAACAACTAGATATTAGTGAGGAAAAATAGAGGCTGTAATGAATCTGTGGCTAAAGAAGCGCAGGACATCCCAAAAATGATGTGACTCAGAACGTGCATTTTGAATGCTGTTAAGTGTCCACTTTCAGAATCCTCTCAAACAGCTGTAGAAAACAGTGAGAGCAGATTTCAAACTAAGGATCTCAGTCCCTGTGCTCTGAAAAGTGGACTTAAAGAATGGCTGTACATCACATTTCAGTTCCAACAGCTCAGTAATTTTGATAATAAACTTTCAGAATGCAGATTAATCATGTCAAGGCAGACAATGCGTTACTATCTTCACCACTTCCTGTACAGACTAGGATACAAGATCCCAGTAAATTGGGGACTCAAATGACAAAGCAGCGGATTTAGCACGATGAGATCAACTGGCCCAAAGGATTCCCATGATACCTCCCTTGTATTCCGTGTCATCAATCACTCAGGGGAAGAAGTCTGTCCTGCACCAAGGAAATCCAGATTTGATATAGAAGAGGCTTCAGCTCTGAGGACATTCAAAGCTTCTCCAAAATAGGAGAAATACCTCAGGACCTCCCATTCCCAGTCAGAAGGTTAAGAGGATAACATTTCAAATACAGTATTGAATAGAATAGAATAGAAATTCACAGAATAAATTCACAGTTCAAGTATAAAATCTAAAGTATCAACAAGGTGCAGTATAAAAAGGTGCAGGGTGCATTTAACTTGAGCTTATTGTAGTGTGGAAGTAATATTGCTCTGCAAATGTGGTATCATAAATAAATCAAACACTAAGAATTACCATGACGCATATTTCCTCCCTCTGACTTTAGGAACACACTAGCATTTTCTGGGCTGACCCACCATTCAAGACAACATCCTTCCATATCAATTAAAAATGGGAGTTATAAAAATGAATTTGATCATGGTTAAGGTCTGGTTAAGATTTAGGCACTAAGACTAATTTTAGGGGTAGGGAAATAGGCTGGTTTGGGTTAAAATAACTTCTTGGAAAGTTATAGAAAAACTGGTTAACTATCTTGAGGTTGCGCTGTAGTAGTTAAAAAACAGCTGTTTGGTTCATTTAGGGGAATAATCGCAGTCACAGCAACATGGACTGCTGGGAAAAAAACAGGAAATGAACCATGTCAAAGTTTCAAACTTCCATTAAACTGTTCCCTCCAAGGTTTTGTAGCTCAACAACAACATCACGCTCCTGACAGACAAACGTCAGAATTCCCAGGACAGTTTGAAAGCTGCGGACGAAAGCTTCTGCCAAATGTAATATAATTAGGCTTTTGGTACACTGCTCAAAGTAAGAGATGAATTGGTTTATTTCTATGATCAGGCCTCACAGGAAATGACCTGCATTTCAGGAAATGTTTCCCATCAAAGCCAGAGTAAAAAAAAACAAGATCATCATTAGTTTCAGAGTAAAATGTTATATGTTACAACAATTGCTTTCAACTTCTGCTAGTGATGGGAAGTCCGGCTCTTTTAAGAGAGCCGGTTCTTATGGCTCGGCTCACTAAAAAGAGCCAGTTCTTTCGGCTCCCAAGTGGCTCCCAGATTTTTTCGTTTCTTAAATTAATTTATTACCAACATAATGTAAAATTATGTGTAAAATGAATTGTATATGTATATGTATATCGATGTAATTGAAATGCATCCAAGTTTTACTGCGTTTCCTGCGGTCACTCATTTTCTGTTGTCTCTGTAGCAGCTGCTCTCTCTGTCCCTCTCTCTCTCTCCCTCTCCCTCTCCCTCTCCCCCTCTCTCCCCCTCTCCTCCCCCTCCTGC
This sequence comes from Toxotes lorentzi, assembly GCA_037833715.1. Taxonomy (NCBI): domain Eukaryota; kingdom Metazoa; phylum Chordata; class Actinopteri; family Toxotidae; genus Toxotes; species Toxotes lorentzi. Next base: position 25,668,904 of record JBBMJY010000024.1, read on the forward strand.
TCAGTGCGGACACACCTCACATCAGGTAGCGGCTCCGGCTCCCAGACAGGAGTCGGCTCCCATCGTTCACTTTAAGGAGACCCTCTAGAGCCATTTCGTTTGCGACCGACACATCACTAACTTCTGCTTGTATAGCCACATTCTTTTCTTCATTTAATATAGTAATTTCATGCACAGTACATTGTGTTGTGCTTTATGTTCTGCTTTCTAATTATCATTTCCCATAGGCCAAACCCAGCCTAACTATAACCACCACAGGGGTCTATAAATACTCAGTGAGAGTTCAAATGAAGCACTGTTCTCTTCCAGTGACCCTTCATGTCATCTGATGTTGTTAGCTGCTCCTCTCCAGTTCAACCCACACACAGTGAATGGATGTATTAGTGAAAAGGTGAGGGAATCTGGAGTCTGGAAATAATAACTGGATTTACGGAGGAGAGTCTGTCTGTTGTGTCACTGCAGAGCAGCGAGACGTGGGCTCTACTACAGTCTGGGTTAAACAGGTAAACAGTGAATTTTCCTTCTGATGGACAAGAATGAAAACAACACCAAAATGTCTTTAGTTATCTTTTACTTCATCTACACAAAATCTGACTAAAATCTGAGGTATTTCAACTCAATCAGTGAGATCCAAAACGCATGTTTATGCCTGTCTCTGTGCATGTGTGTGTAGTTGACAATGCATGAGGAACACCTGCAACAGCTGAGGTGGACATTATCCACTTCTATCTCAGTGCTGTAACACAATGACTACGGCCATTATGAGCAGCTTTCACATGTCTCAGAACACATTGCTCTCCTTCATCTGGGCCACATCAAAGGCCAAACATGGCCTCCAGCCAAAAAAGACAGATACAAGGCACAGTAAATCACAGCAGACACCAAATTACCACACTGTCCCTCCCATCCTTTTTATCCCGAGAACCTCCTCCTTCCTCTGATATGATTCTGCTGCTGTAATATTAATAAGAAGCAATGCATCTAGCTTCTGGGAAGAAATCCTTCTTAAAATGCACAATCACAACATGACTATATCGTGATCGAGGCCTTGAGGGGACACTCGCAGTATTTGTTTTTTTTAATTGCATAATCTGGAGGCCCTGTGTCACAGAGAAGGCCTGAGTTTAAATATAGTTTAAAGCTTTTCAGTTTATACTGAGCTGACATGATGTGTACTAATCACTAACTACTACATACAAATTCACAGGCAGTGGGTGTCCCACAGCTCATTTTTGTGCTCAGGTTTATGCTAAATAATATAAGAGTGTGGTGCTTAAATTCACTGAGAAAGAAGTCAAGCCAAAATGCATTAAAATGATAATTGATAATAAATGTTACCTCATCACTTAATGATTAACATTCTCTTTTGTGTCTAACAATGTCAACTCTGTCCTGAGGGTGGTGCCAGATGAAAGGTCCGTGGGCTCAGTAAAATAAAAGGGGTTCATCCTCCGAGCATTAATGCTCCGTAGTTCAGCTGTACAATGTCTTGATTTACATCCTCCTTCTGTTAAGTTTTATTCTGTATTTTATTCAGGCAAAGTGTTTGTATTTTATGTTTGACAATATTTAAACTACAAAAATGAACAGAACTATGTATGTACTGTGCAAATACTTTCCTGATATTGAAACTGAAAGGTGATTATTTACACAAACAGTATGAGGATCTTTTATCTCAAATGTCTGATGTATTCATACAGATTTGAGTGAACACAACTATTATAGAAAACTGCTAATATTTTGTTGATGTTGCAAATTGGTCCTAATGTAGACTGGGAGCAGGCCCACCACAGGCCAGTTTGCCCAGTTCTAACTCATCAGCAGTACTTTTCCTGTCCTGTGTCTGCCCTGGACCCTGTCCTACACTGTGTTTACACATGAGCTCTCAAGGCTGCTGTTCTAGTGATTCCCACATGAAAACCATCATGTCCTGCATTGTCATTAAGAATAGATTCAGTATCCAAAGTGCTCTGCATTCATTAACTAACCTCAAATCCCTCACCACCACCTTTTGCCCTTTCTTGTCCCATTTCACAGTTCAGTGCCCCATTACTGAGCCCCTATGGTCTCAGTGCCTCAACTTAAATGTCCACAATCCGAACATAATCCTCCCTAATAAAACACTAACTAAAATTTCCCTCCTAATGCCTGGGTCAGTGGGTCAGTACAAAATCCTAGATAAAGATGCCATAACTGCTAAAATACACCTGAATCTCACAAAGAAAATTTCTGTTCTTGTTCTTGTGATTAAAGAAACTGAGAATAAGGCTGATGGAAACATTTGTCCCTCCTCCTAATTTAATGTAAAGGGCAAAAATACAAACAACAGAAAGGCTTTGGTTGTTGTGTCCATTTAAAAAATGTTTAGAATACTACATCAGATAATTCAGCAATGAAACAAATAAATGGCAGTGACTAATGAAAGCCACTTCATTAGACTTCAATACTGTTCACATCCACTAATTCATTTCAGTCATCTCTGCTATGCAATTATTTAGTGTAAAACATCTGTCAGTGAAACTAAACACACACTGCTGATGTTTCACATACAAAGCCTACATTAGGAGAGGAAATTCCTGGACAGCTTTTAATGTGAAACACCTGCGCTGGAAGTGTTGAATTAGAAGCAACAGGAAATAATTACTGAAAGAAAGTGAGAACAGTAGAGTGAGTATGACGTGATCTTTGTACTGATGAATCAGAGCTGTGGAAATTTATCAAGACAACAGGTAAACATGGAGGAAGTGCTGAGTTTGTGTTAGCGGTAGCATCAATATCAAATCAACATGGGAGATTCTTACTAAAATGTAATTAAAATATTATGAAATAAAGGAAATTCTTTTTTCAACAGAAGCCAAATAAAAGCAGATAAAGGCCTGTCTGCTAAATGAAATCTCTCCATTTACATTTTTTTTCTAACTTTCTGGAAATTTCCTTAAAATTTGCATTTGTATGGAAACAAACACCATGACTACAAACCCCATCCTGTTTAATTTCCATTAAAGAGCCAAACTAATCTAGAGGAGAAAAAATAAATAAATAAAAAACTATGACAGTATTTGAGTGTTGGGGATAGAGAAGTCTGCAATGATAGCCCGAAATTTCAAAGACCTGCCCCCTTTCCCCTCCGTCCACAACCAGTGGTGATGAGAGACAGAGTTCAGAGGGGAACTGCAAGCTCAGCACGAACACTCTATGAGCAGCAGGCAGCATGCCACACACACAATACAACACAGGCCGGCTGGAAACTGCTCCATGTTCCACGATCTGCTGACACACTGAGGTCACACTCAATTCACTGGATCTCCAACTTCTCATCAGTGGCTCATCCCTCTCCATCCCAGCACCACCCACTTCAGCCCTGCTGCATACATTACCGTTAGGCATGAAAGCTGCAGCAAAAATTCATGATCACATTTTGGTTCATGGCTGAGGGATAAGGTCCACAGATAACCAGTTTAGCCAAAACTGCCATTTTATTTCATTAGATTTTTTTTGGACGTCTAAGTTATAGTAGTTAATGCTCTATTCTTTCACGTCCATGTCGTTGTGCCATAAATAGAACTTCTTTTAATTCCAAAAAAACTGAAAATGTAAAATGCATCACTTCCTGTGCGTCAGACTGCACCTAATGTACCTGACTCTGGATGCTGTAATTGAGTAACCGAGGTGTTGCGGAAAACAGCACTCACTCACTGCAGTCCAAAAATCAGGACAAGCTCAGACGGTGTGTGGAGACTGCAGCTGTAACATAAGTGCTAATTCTTAATTGAACAGCCATGTTCAGTTAAGCTCATGCTACCAACAGAGACTGTTGCTGAAGTGTCAGCGTAAGCATCAGCCCTTGTGTATACCCCTACTTGGTGCGAGTCCACGGGGCAAGCCCACTGACAAGGCAAACTGTCCTGTTTGCCCTAAGCACTTAAACTCCATCTGTACTCAGCTCTATAAGTTATAAGTTAGTTTTCCTTCCTTTTTGTTGTCTCTGATAAACGCAAAAAAGTATCACTGAGCAAAAAAGCAAAGAAATTTTGGCTAACCTTCAGTCATTGCAACAATCCTCACCCACATGTGCCTCCTTCTCGGTTGGGTTGAGGAAGTGCCAGTGTGCAGTTAAAAAAGCTGAGTTCATTTCTGCCTATATAAACCAGCTGTCACTTGAGCTACTGACTCTCACTGAAGCTTGGATCAAACCAGAAAGCACTGTGCTCTACACTTTCATTCAAACACGGCTGCCCACTACTCATTGTATGTGAAATTAACATCCATTTAGACATTCCAAGTTCTGTGAACTTCCTGTCCCTGATATACTCATTTGACTTCCTCATCTCTCACCCCAACCAAGGTTTCAAGAAACCTGGGTCTCATGATTGTTGGCCAGCTATCCTTCTCTGAGCATGCTGCATCTGTCTCCCAGTCATGCTGCTTGGCACTGTACCACAAGAATCAGGCCTTACCTGACTTAGAATGTCATCCCACTATTGGTACAGGCCATGGTTATCTCTTGGCTTGCAGTGCCCCTCTAGAGGGCCTCCCATTACATACAGTAAAACCCTTACAGATGGTCCAAAAGACGGCAGTGTGTCTGGTCTTTGATCAACCTAAACGGGCCACGTCACTCTGCCGCTCACTGACCTCCACTGGCTGGCCATGGCCTGCCTGAATCAAATTTGAATCAATAATGCTTGCCCACAGAGTGACTTCTAGGTCTGCACCCTTCTACTTGAATCAATTTCTCAAGGGTAACAAGGGTAACAAGGGACATCAAAGCCATTTTGAATGACAAGAAGAGGGCGTTCAGAGCTGGCAACAAGGAGGAGGTGCGAAAAATACAGGCAACCCTGAAATCTAAGACCAGGGAGGCCAAGGAGAAGTACAGAAAGAAGCTGGAGGGGAAACTTCAGCAAAACAACATGAGAGAGGTGTAGAGTGCCATGAGGACCATCGCTGGTTACAAGCCAAGAAATGGTGGAGGAGCTGATGGCAGCGTGGAATGGGCGAATGAGCTGAATCTGTTTTTTAACAGATTTGACCCCAGCTCACCCCCCAACAGACTCCAACCACTTTTGGACCCCCTTCAATTCGCCTACCAACCCCGTCTTGGAGTGGACAATGCCATCATATACCTGCTCAACCAAGTCTACACCCACCTGGACAGGCTGGCGAGCACTGTGAGGATCATGTTTTTTAATTTCTCCAGTGCGTTTGACACCATCAGGTCGACTCTGCTGGGTGAGAAGCTGACAGCGTTGCAGGTAGACGCTCCACTGGTGTCCTGGATTGTGGACTACCTGACTGGCAGACCACAGTATGTGCACTTACAGTGCTGTATGTCAGACAGAGTGATCAGCAACACTGGGGCTCCGCAGGGGGCCGTCCTCTCTCCTTTCCTCTTCACTCTACACCACAGACTTCAGCTACTGCACAGAGACCTGCCACCTTCAGAAGTTTTAGGATGACTCTGCAGTAGTAGGATGTATTTCAGGTGGTGATGAGAGTGAATACAGGACTGTGGTGGACAACTTTGTCACATGGAGCAGGAGAAACCACCTGCAGCTCAGTGTGACAAAGACAAAGGAACTGGTGATGGACTTGAGGAGGACCAAGGCTACGGTGACCCCTGTCAACATTCCAGGTGTCAATGTGGACATGGTGGAGGAGTACAGGTACCTAGGGGTGTACCTAGATCGCAAACTGGACTGGTCTAAAAACGTGGACACTGTGTACAAAAAGGGCCAGAGCCGTCTCTATTTTCTGAGACGGCTAAGGTCCTTTAACATCTGCCGTTCTATGAGTCTGTGCTGACCAGAGCCATCCTGTATGCTGTTGTCTGCTGGGGCAGCAGTCTGAAGGTGAAGGACACTAACAGACTCAATAAGATCATCAAGAAGGCCGGCCATGTTGTGGGGGAGGGACTGGACTCACTGAATACAGTGCTGGAGAGGAGAACGTTGTCCAAAGTTAGCAATATTGGACTGTCCTTCACACCCTCTCCACCATGTGCTGATCAGTCACAGACGCTCGTTCAGTAACAGACTCATTGTTCCACGCTGCACAACAGAGTGACACAGGAAATCATTCCTGCCTGTCGCAATTAAGCATTATAATTCAGAACTCTAAAAAATAAATAACATTTTTAAACCTTTAAACCACATACGCATTATGTACATGCATATGTACATAATGCAAATATGAAGATGTTTTTATGTTTTCTATTTTCTATTTTTATTTTTATTATATTGTTCTGTTTGATATTGGAGTATATGTATATCTTAAGGGGGTATTGCAGTATTTTTACTTTTATTTTCATTATGCTTTCTATACTTTTTATTTTTTAATTTCTTTTCACTTCATTTTATCTTATTTATTTTAGAAACATTTTATCTCTTGGTGTACACTTTCTCTGTGCAATTTTCTTCATTTTCAGTTGGGAGTTTGTTTCCCTACGGGGATTAATAAAGTTATTCTGATTCTGATTCTGATTCTCAGTCATACAGGCTTATGCTCCTTCTCAGTCCAGACAGTTCTCATCTGTGGTTCCCCAATGGTTGAATAAACTACCAAGAATTGCCTGAATACTCATCTCTACGGAGAGCACCTCCTCTCCTAACACCCTTACATGCCTAACACGCACTTACTGTGCACTTCACTGAACACATTTAGTTCTTAGTACTTACTAAGAACTACTACACTTTAGTTTTAGTGTGTTAGCATGCTGCTTTTTTGCTAATTAGTACCAAACACAAAGTGCAGCTGTGGCTGATTGGAACTACTAGAACATTAGTTTTGCAGGTACTTGGTCCTGGACAAATTCAAATGTTGGCCTGATGATGGCGCTAGATGAAAAGTCAGAGGATCCAAAAAATACATTAGAGTTTATCCTGAGGAGAACATGAATGTGTGAACAGAATTTCAGGCACAATTCCTTTATTAGTGGTTTAAATATTTCAATCTGGACTAAAGTGGAGGACAGTTTTGACATTTCTGTCAATATCAAAATCAGAACTGGAATCAGAGTTCAGAGCTGGTGAAGTTCACAGACTTCGTGTCCGGTCAACAAGCTCCAAAATGTCAAACTGTCCTCAAACTACTGAAGTGTACTGCACTGTGGATGACACGACATCCATGAAGTTACAATATTTAGTGAAATAAATCATTTACTCCTTAATGCTCACTAGAACACCTCCTGTCTTCTGTGACCCATCTCATGTTACTGCACGCCCCCATAAGACGTACACAGGCACTGGTTTCATGTCCAAAACTATTTCCAGAGTCACAACAGCCCACCCTCCTTCCAGCTCTCCAGAATGGACCTGTTGAGGAAGCTGGAATGCTACTCAGAGCAGAGGTGTTAATCAGTATCAGACAAGCAGCAGTTAGACATCTGATATTAAAAAGCTTCTGTCAGGCAGCAGCTTAATGTTCTGTTTATAGACCTGTTTTTCTCTCTCAGGCTCAATTAATTTATTCCTCACCACAACTTGGGGCTCTTAAAAAAGTTAAAGCTAAACAAGAAGCATGTGATGTTGTGGGTCACTGAAACCTTAGCTGATGTTAATTCTAACTTATTAGGATTCACAGAACAGCAGTGGTAACAAAGTCCAGCTGATGATATCTGCCAGCTGGGCTGCTTGAAGAATATCTCAGGTAACAAGAGACAGGCATTTATTATTAAGACCAGTGGCCAGTGAACTGCTTAAGGTCAGACAGTGATAATTAGCCTTTGATTATCTAGAAATCCCAATCTGCAGATCTGCATGTGTGCATATTATTTACATGCGTGTTGAAATGAATCTATTTGGAAAACACAGAGTTCTAGACATCAGCCATTTCTGTACATTGATTTTAATGTGACACTCACATGTGACATGGTTTGCAATGCAAATCATGAGGGCAACAGCAGGAGGACAGTAACGTTTCTTTAATCCTCCATCACTGTGGACTATATATATGTATGCATATTTTTTCCCCTGAGAGAATCTATCACTTCTAATATCATCTAAATTATGTGGAAAACATGAAGTGTTATTTGCTCACCTGACAGGTTGAACAAAGTCCAGCAGCCACAGGACACGATGCAACATGGAAAAAAAAAGAGAGAAAAGAGAGAGAGAGGGGAGAAATTTAGACTCATGCTGTTGCTGTTGTTCTTGGAAAGTTTTTTATTAAAGTATGATGGACAGTTTCTTCATGCAGAGTCAAAAGAGGAGCCTTCACTTTAATTTGACTGAATATGATGGGATTTTGAATTTTGCATCTAAGCACTTCACACCTGACCAGTTTTTCATTGCTGTGCCCCATTTAATGTGAGAACATTAACTGTCATTTTGGTTTTTAACAGTATAACATTTCACAGTACTCAGAAAAAAAAAGATTAAAATGAAGAAGTAGCATGTGAGGAAGTCCTATAGCGATCACTTTTTAATGCCACATAACACTAGAATTGATAAGTTGGACAGATAACAAATGTGGGTACTGCTGACAAGCTGAAACGGCACTGAGCTGTGATCTGAGTGTCAAACCACATTTGAATGAACCGTTTTTGTTTTTTTTTTAGTTTCCATACAAAACCCATTAAAATATTTAATTTGGCCCATCACATTTTACAGAGTAAAATTCTATTGAAATAATGTGAACAGCGATGCCAGAAAGAGTGAGACAGACAAGACGCAGAAACATTAATATGTGACCTGGAAACACTGCACACTCCTGATTGAACTAATCTTTACCACTTGTCCTCTTATAGCCTGATAATGAGTCACTATCATTGCTGTTTCACCACCCGAAACTCACTAAGCAGCCCTGAAATGTTGCTTAACTGAGCAGTCTCGTAATGGCTCACAAATGCATTTGCTATCTGCTGTACAGCCCGTGGATACACAGACAGATCCATCATGCTGAATCACCTTTCACAACATCCTTTAAAAACCCAGGCTTAACCTTTAAATGAATTCAGCAATGATTGCGAGACTTAGTACAACTAACAGAGGAAGTGTTTCTGTCCTGGGACAGGAAATTTTAGAGCACAACAAACAGCTACCCCGAGATAGGTGTTCACTTCTACTGAGAAAAGAACAGAGCACAAAACAAAGCTTTTATATACACATCTATATCTATATAGGTATATATGTATGTCTAAATAGATATAGATATAAATGTACATACCAATCAGCCAAACAGTAAAACTAGCTACTAATGTTCTGGCTAAATGGTGGATACATACAGTATGTACATATTGAATTTCAATCTCTCTCTATGTCTCTCCCCGTATATCTCCCATATCATAAAAAAAAACATGTGGGTGTTTTTTACAGTGCAGTCCATACAGAGTGAAACAAAGACCCTGCTTGCTGTCCATTACAACATAAACCCAGTAGCTCTCACTCCTGTTCAATTGGTTCTTGTTGAAGAAGGTTGGTGGGACAGAATATGAGCAGCCTCCAAAGTGCTACATATGTAGAAATTCACAGAATTCTGTATAAAGCTCCACAGCTGGGTTTATATACAGCTGGATGTTTAGGCTAAAAAAAACAGCTTAATTACACATCATACAGCTCCCACCACTGCACTTTATTCACCATACATCTTTATTCCACCCCAACATCTTCCTTTCATCAGAGGCTGTTTTTAGGATTTTTGTTACCATATAGTCCATCATTTAGTCTCTGACTTGACTCACAAGTATCACCATAAATACTAGGCATAGAAAACAGCACCACTATAATCTTTTGAGAGCAGTTTTAACAAACTACAGTATTTATTCTTAACATAGCCATTAAGCCATTAGGCTGAATCTTCATTTTTCAGTGTTTGTTCTTATAAAACGTATGACCTACTCTGTATGAAATGTGCCCTGAGATCATTTCTGTTATGATTTGGAGCTATAGAAATAAAGCTGACTTGACTTGACTTTATTTAACCATAACTGCGTATTATATAGCCATGATTATACCTTATTCAACTCAAAATCTAATAATGAAACTCACTGTAATGACATCTTGTCAATATGTGATGGCTGCTGCACAATTAGACCAATCAAAAACAATAACGAAATGAGAATAGAACGTGCTGATTTTAAATTTCCCAAAAAACATCAGCAGCCGGAGCTAACCAACTGATGGAGAAAGACCAGCCTTTGTGTTAATGCTGGTGAAAATGAGTCCTAAGAACTTACAGCAAACACGTGAACATACTGCTGTTGAATACACTGACAGAGAAAAGGTGATGTAATCTCCATACTGGGGTTCATAGAGAAGTGTGAGAGGACCTGCTGACTCTAGTGTACAAAGAACAGTGATGTGTGAGGGGCTGTTGTTTACTGTGCCTTCTGGTGCACCATACAGTATGTAAATCATGTGAGCACTGAGGAAACCCATGCAGGTGCAATGCATCCCCACAGCCAAGAAAAGACATCACAGAAACGCCTGTTCTTTGTTCACCACAACACATCCTCCTTCATCTCACATACAAATAAATAATAAGGATAAATGAAGTTTTTTACTTTGATAACCAATAAAATATGTTTTTGAGAACAACTTGATCCACTGAGCTCAGACAAAAATGATCTATGTGTGTGTGTGTGTGTGTGTTCTTTAAATCTGAAGTCAGTAAGAGAAAGGAAAGTCTTAGTGTCTCGACATGGAGTCATTAATTGTGTAATGTTTAACTGTTGTGAAAGGCTCGGTTTAATGAACAGTGATAAAACATCACTCCTTCTACTTCTAATTAACGACATCCTGTGGATACACTCCAGTCTGGGTCTCACCGGCTGGCTGAGGCCGTGCTGGCCCCTACTCATACGTCCATTCAAACATTAACTCCAGGTTTAATGACACAGACTCAGAGGTGCTGATTAAAAACCTGCAGGTCCAGGTTCAGTGTACCTGAAGTCCTGGATGGGTCCTGCAGGGCACCCATTTGGAGAAAAAAAAAAAGTGGGTGCAGAATTCAAATCAGATGCTGCCCCCACTGCACCAAATGATCATCAGGGTATGCTGAAATGGTTGCAATGAAAACACTAACATCTGTTCCCACTGTGCTTTAGACATTCTCCAAAGCACACCATAAAATCCCACCCTGACTTCCAGGCAACAGTTATCTTCAGGTAACTTCAGTTCACTATGAAATTCCACTTGAAGAGACTAGAAATCAGCTGTAGACAGGTGATCAGTCCAAAGTCTGGTTTTACCCCCCACACATTTCTCCCACTCTCTACGTATTAGTTAGTAGTTATTAATTAGTTTCTTATCATGTGACTAACCATATATTTATTTAGGCATATTCACACTGTGAGCACAGTATTAACTGAAAAATAAATACATAAATATATTCATTCTGAAAATTAAATTTGATCTACTTTATAACTTTGCTATTTCTTGTATTACTTCAGTCTAATTCCCACACAGTGAACCTGGGGCTTATTGAGGGTCTGTGGGCCAAAGGCATTTAGCCTGATTTACCTGGTCTGTTAAAGAAGAGTCAAAATAAGCTACAATGCGTGTGTTCATAGAAATGAAGGCACGTACAGATATACTGTTACCATCTGGACATCACACACACCACCCTGCCCTGTAATCTGATTGATTGGTCATTTTTCAGCCTAATGACAGACTGGAGGAAACTAACCAGGTGTCCACTGGAATTAGTGTTGTGTGTGTTAGTGGGGGGGCAACTGTGTGTGTGTGTGTGTGTGTGTGTGTGTGTGTGTGTGTGTGTGTGTGTGTGTGTGTGTGTGTGTGTGTATTTTTTT
>JBBMJY010000024.1:25692836-25709582 GCA_037833715.1 Toxotes lorentzi
CAGAGCACAAAACCAAAAGCTGTCATGATTATAATTATTTACATTACAGTCTGCATAGAATATTAATCCAAAATGTAACTGTAGCAGTGTGGAACATTAAACATAGTAATGTGTTAGAGATGGATCATTGTAGACAATAAACAGCAGCAGGTCGGTAGTTTTCAGTTTTGCAGCTTAAATAAAATGTTTCACAATATTTGCAGTAGTGGCACCACTGCACACCTGGAGGCACATCCATCTACTAAACACAACCTCTCTAATGGTTAAAGTAAATACAAAGAAAATCTGAAAAAAGATAATGATAATGAAACTCATTTTTGTACTATAAGTGACTGTAGGGATAAAATAATCCTTTGGAACAGCTTTTAGTGAAGTCTAGGGAAATTCCATTTAGATCCCTTGTACTGGGGTGGTGGCAGTTATCCTAAAACCTGGACTAAGAAAAACAGAACATTAAAGCCGCTTCGTCTGACTCTGGCTATATTGCACCTCCATTAAGATCATACCCCTGCACTGGATAACGGGAAACTGACTAACCTTTCAAGTCTATTAAAAGGTGGAAAGTGAGACTGGAGGTTGGGGTGATGGATTATGTGGCTAGTTTGACTTGAGTATCAAGTACAGGTCCCATCACACACCTGCAGTCAGCAGTCAACAGCAGATCTGTCTGATTTAGTGTGTATTTTGTGCTATTAATGAGATCTGCTGCTCATAATCTTCATGTCTCATAGTTAGTTTGTGGAAGGAAACGAAATAATTACAAATGACATAGTTAAGACCTGTGTCTGCCACCCCTAATGGAGAGATTTTTTAAAAATGTTTAAATGCAGTTTATTATGTGTGATCAATGCAAATTTTGCTGCACATATTAATAACATGTCATGTCATCATCTGCTGCTTATCTGGGTCGGGACCCAGGTCGCGGGGGTGACTGCCGCCCAGTCCTACAGCACCTTTCACAGATGGTGGGTCCATGGGAGGCGGTGCCACCCAGAGTGGAGCTCAAACCCATGACCCCGAGAGATCGAGTTTCATGCTCTACCAACTGAGCTGACCGGGCGGCCAAATTAATAGCATTTAAATCAAATTCATGATTATAAGTTCTTTTAACTGCCTTCACAATGCTAATCACAGGTTTAAGATAAAGTCATATCCCAGCTCACTGTTGCAGTTTGCACAGTTTACATAGTTATCCTGACCTTAAATTCAATTTTGGATATATATATATATGTTGCAGTACTGGATTTTGCACACTAGGGGAAGAAAAACATAAAACAGATACACATTACATCCAAACATTAGCCCATTTCCACATCCAGTAGACACTGAGCAACATGATCCTTCATCTGGAGTGGTGTTTGTGTCCACCTGATCAATCTGAGTCCAGTATTTATATCCTTTTAGCTCTGTTTTTGGTCTCTACCAACTCCTGAGGGAAATACCTGGCTCTTTGGGTGCTAAATGCTCCACTATGTTCACCAGCTGGTCACTGACTGTGTCTGTCTGCTGTTTGATGGTGCTGGGAATGTCATTTATTTATGTATGGGCTTGATTAACAGTGGCATTGTTCTGTTATAGAGTATAACCCTAATTTATGATCATTAAAATGTCATGCAGTGTCATAGAGGTAGCTTGTACACATTTGTAAGTGACCTGTAACCTGACACTATGGCCCTGCCTCCACTTTATGGCTTCTCTTGATTAGTGGACTGACTAGGGAAGCTCTCACAGTGAAGTGTCACCTCACACTTCTCTATCAGCCAGAAAGGGTATTGTCTTTCCATTGGGCTGTAGCAGGAAACATGACCAGCAGCTATTGTTAGGTGGATGTCACCCTGTCACTCACAGCCAAATGAGTGAGGGTAGGGTGGGGGGTTGTAGGGTGTGGGGTGTGGGTGGGGGGAGGTGTGGGGGGGGGGGGGTGATGGTGCTGTGGTGGCATCTGAGATAGCAGGTTTGTGTGTAGCGGTGATAGTCATTAGTGATGGGGGTGGAGTTGCTGAATCAGAGGCTCTGAACTGCCACCACCACTTGACTTTCCCATCTTCCTCTGTGCCACAGCGGAAGCCACTGCCTCATAGCCACTGCCTGACTTGAAAACAAAAACAAAAAAGGAAACACTTCCGAAGAGTGGAGGGAGCTCTCACACCACAGCAACAAAATGCAGCAATGACAGATGTTGTGCTCTGCTTGTCAGGTGAAATCATACATTTGGGAAAATCCCTTCAAATATCTGCCTGGATTATTATAAAATGATAATCTAATCTATTATCGGGTATCTGTGACAGTCTGCATTATATGATCTTCTGAAAGAAGACGGTTTTAAATAACCTCGACCACTAACAGCTACTTAATTTTTGTTTCATCCAAAATTATTTATGTAGCAAAAATATCACTTCTCAGCATAAACTTATGTTGATGTTAGTAATGCTACATTATACATCAGTGACAGGAGAAAAATCAGTGAGACTGTAGGATGACCAGGTAAGTTCTGAAACTCTGTCTCTGTTATTTGATTCCAGCTGTTGGTTGTACTTTACTACTAGCCAAGATAGCACTAGCGTTAGCTGCCTTCCCCGAGAGCATTGTTACAGCAGCCTTACAGAAAATCGAAAAAAAAAAAAAGGTTTTCTTTCCATATTCTGCCAGATGAGAGTGGCAGTTAAAATTTCTTTCATTTTTCTTTCATTTTTCTTCTTTCCTCTTGCTCTCATGAGGCTTGGACAGTGGACATATAACTTGGGTGCGGGCTTCTATGTACACAAAAAGAAAATGTATGCAAGAAAAAAAGCACATTCAAAGAAGCCATATGTTAGTTGATGTCAAGGAGGGCAAATCTGAATATGTTTTCTCTGCCTCTTCAAGGTCAGTTTTCCTCTCAGGTTCTTCTCATTGTTTTCACGTTTTCCCGCTATCCACCACATCTTGGCCAGATCCTAACAACAAACTGTGTTGCAAGGCTTTATGAAAATAAAGCCCTCAGTTAGCAGGATTTACATAGAGGCTACACCTGATCTTCAGATCAGACTGGACAGGTCCAGATTACCCTCAATCTGGAGCCACAGCAGAGACGCTGAGACCAGGCTGCAAAGCTGCGCACACACATCTGCTTCACTATCTGATATGTGAGTATACGGCAGAGCACTGATACAGAGAGGGCCCCCTCAGGGCTTCAATAGGAATGTAATGGCATGCATTATGTGCACACACACACACCTGCACAAACACATTAATCTGACAGGAGGTACAACAGATGGAACTAGTGTGTGTATCTCTTTCTGTCAGCTAGTCGCCAGTTTTGCGTTTATGTCTACCCCCACCTTGAAAATACATGAAGTGCCGGTTTACATTTCAGAGCTTCCTGGGTTTCAAATGAACTCTCCAAAACTCACCTTCGAAAAGCTCCAGTCCGTCTGGGACTAGAGCAGATATTCACATACTCATTATGCATTCTTATGTTGCCAGTATGCAGGAAACCGTGTGCAAAATAATCAGAGAAGAGGAGATGGGGGTGTGTGTGTGTATAAATATATATATGTGTGTGTGTGTGTGTGTGTGTGTGTGTGTGTGTGTGTGTGTGTGTGTGTGTGTGTGGACACAGAAGTTAACGCCTCAAAGGCTCAAAGGGCTCATTATACAAGGAACAATTCAGCAACAACGATAGATCCTCCTCATTACACCAGAGAGACCTTGACACATAAACATAGACTTTTATGGCAGCAATCTAATCTGCTAGCTTGGCATTTGTCTATCAGTGATTACTCAATCTTAGCACAGAGCAGCTACCCAGGTGGCAAATACAAATCTCCAGCCATTGACTGTACAAGCTTTTGATTACATACACTGGGTCAAAAAGAAAATGCTGAATGCCTATTATAGTTAATGCAAATGAGGCTGAAGGTCACGTATATTGAAGAATCAGTGATTTTTTTTTTTGCCCTTGCTTTGTTATCTACAGCCTCTGTAGACTGTGACTGATCTGTGTGCACGCTGTAGTGGCTTTTTTTTTTTTTTTTTTTACATTCAGTCAGTTTACATTCAGTTTTTTTTATATTTTGATATTTTATTTGACTAATCAATCTGCACTACAGAACAACTCAAGATTTGTTGGTTTTAGATTTGGTTGGTTGGTTCCCCATAGGAACCTTTCCAGGGACACTTTTCAGGAAAGTGGTAACCATGATAAAAGGTCTAAATTTAGTTTCTGGACCATAGATACTGGCCCCCAAAAGAACTCCCTGCTCTGGAGGTTTCCATACTGTTATTGTTTCATCTGTTCTTCAGATGAGGCAGAAACCCAAACAAGATTCAGAGACTGGTTCCCTTGGTTAGTTTCTTGAAATGCATAGTTCCAGGAATGCTTTGGTCTGAGCTATTAACATAACTTTGCAGACATGTCCACTGTGGATAACCTAAAACAGGCATTTATTGAAGCTGACTTTTATACTAAAATGAATGGAAACTTTGGTTTGCAATGGAAGCTGTTAAAAGCAAAAATCTAAAACTCAAAGGAATGACTAGGAAAATGGTAATATAAAGTTTTCATGACCCCAGTGCTCACAGGTGTGGGGAAGGGTTAGTGAGCGCTGTGGTAATAACTGCAGCCTGTTAAGGAGTGTTCAGACTATACGCAGAGCTAATCTTAGAGGTGTCATGACTGCAAACAAAGCCAATAAAAAACTGCAGTGAAACACTGAATTTTTTTTATAAATCACATCTCACTTCTTCACCATTAGACTCACTTCACAAGCTCTTCACATTGTATTTTTGCCGTTTAATTTTTGTGACATAGAGGCCTCTCTCCAAACCCTCTCAGAGCTTCAAACCAATGACATGAAGCATTGCATCATTATATCGCCTTACACCAAAGTTCTGACAATGCCAGCCATATCTAAAAACTGACATCCGCATGCATTTATGCAAAAGATAACACATCGTCATGGTAATGCTGAGGGCCTCCTCATCAATGGCGGGATGGAAAAAGCAACTCAGAAAAGCTGTAGTGAGGCAATGTTTGCCTAACAGTCGGAACTCGTAAATGGGGGGGGGGGGGTTTGCAAGCAGCTGCAGAAATTCCAGGCTGCTGCGATTAAAACGTAACACCCACATTGAGGGTGGGGAAGGTGTTTGAACAAGCTGACCCTGCCTCTGTTTTGATGAAAAGAGAGGAGCCATTCGCAGTAAAAACAAGTATTTCTCAATGGCACATCAATGTCGTGCCCACTTTTCCCTGCGTGCTGACTCCCAGGTCCGTGGACACAGAGATACAGAATGAAAAGAAAAGACGCAGTCGCATATGGAGGCTCTGCAAAAGGAACCAGCCTGTGGATATATCTGTGTTAGTATGTGCACATTCCTGTGTTAGTATGTGCACAATTAAGATAAATTCAAATCAATCTTGTGATGTATGTATGTAAATGGAAAAAAAGATAATTTCATCAGTGAAAGAAAATTGTGAGCAAAAGTACCGCTAATATAACGTTCACAGGCATAAGAGGACTCATTTGTCTCAGTTCAAACCAAGAAACCACGTTCTCGATATATCAGAAAAAAAGATTTAAAATATAAAATGCTGCAGTGCCAAAACAATTAGCTGATTAATTGTTTTATAGAAAATTAATCAGTGACTATCTTTATAATTGAATATTCATTCAAGTCACTGGGTTCTAGATTCCTAATTACTAATATGTTAAGTAACACTGTAAACTGAATACTTTGGGCTTTGCCTGTGTGAAAATCTGAAGGAAATTTTAAATTACCAGGGAATTTAAGGTAAAAGCAACTAATGACTAAGAAATTCTAAAACTAAAATCTTAAAATTCTTTATAATGTATCATTCATGTTCTATTCATGTATTCACAACCACTGTGCAGCATCCCTGTGACTGGGCGGTTGAGGTGCCATGAATCCATGAGACTAAATCAGAGATGGGAATTACTCCCATGCTCCTTCAGTCCCCTGACTGACGGACAGAGTAACTGAAAATTCTGCTTCATTTTCAGCTTTGGCTCTTTTTTACCTCTTGTGACTGGCTGGTTCTCAGTGTTTACGTAAAGGGGAAGCCGTAATTTGACGTAAGCCTCTCACCAAAGTGACAAACAGGGACAGTCAACCAATCAATGATCACATGTTCTCACAAGTCAAGTCGATTAACATTTAGTGTAGGGCAGGGCGATGGCGAGAAGGTAGCAGTTGCTCCGGTGAAATTTGGGCAAAACGATAAAAAGTACAACTTGGTTCCCTTCGTTTGGCCCCTATTAGTTCCCACCCACCTACCTGTCGTATCTGTGTACATGTATTGAATTGAATTGAATTGAAAATGCACTGTCACCTGTGACCAGAGAGCAGAGAGCAGAGCTCCACACATTACCAGGCCGAATGGCGTCTGGGTAGAAGTGAGTTTGTAGTGATGCCAACTAGGCTGACCACACAGCACAGACACACTTTCACACACAGTTCTGATCCTCTTTTCCCTCTATCACTTCTTCTGTTTTTCCTTTACCCCCATGTACAACCCTCCAACCCATGTGTCTGCTCACCATATAACTGTAATGGCACTCAGTGAAAGAATCCAGGAATGCCATTAAAGCATTTCCAGTGACGCAGCACATTTTAAAGTGTGCTGCAGCTGATATACGTGGAGCCAAAGAAGGAGGGGGGCCGGGAAGCAGGGGGGCCCCATGCACTGTACTGTCTGATATCACATGGTATTTCAGGTAACATGTTTTACTGTAGCTTCATGAGACTGCACTGGGTATCCACATCCCTGAGAGTGAGTGTTGACACAGGAGTCATGGTGCAGCAACATGTGTGTATTTTCCAGAGCCGGTGTCCCTGCCAGGTTTTATGGTCACATTAAAGTGGGTGGTGCAGGGGTGGAGAGGTGGAGGGGGAGGGGTCAGATTAGAGGGCTGATTGTTTTTCAAGATGAACCCTTGAATAGAACGGCTGAAAAATACAGAATCAACATGTAAAGAACCAAACCAGTGGCTTTCCACAGTTCAGGCCTCTTACTGCACTTCACTGTAAACTTTACAATGCAGTTAACTGCTGCAAACAACGTCTGCTGAATACTTCTGAATGTACCTTATCTAATATTCCAGGGATCCATTTGCTTCCATTCATTTCTGTTTGATATTAAACTCCAGTAGCAAAAATGTGAAAGTTGCAGACTTGGTGTTCACTGTGATGGTTTTCAGGATGATTGTGCTCATTTTTAAATTTTAATTACAGTTCTTATTTTAGAAACAAATCACTCAAATATCACTGACCAAACATCACAGTTTGAGGCATCTCTTCCATTTAGTGTAGAATTTAAAAAAAAAAAAGATCTTAACCATAAGACAAAAGCATCAAAGTCATTTTATCTGTTCAGGGCTTTTTAAAATCTGATTTTGCTGAAACAGCTGAATAAATCTGCTACATGAGGTGAGATTTATATTCATGTTTTCCATTCAAAACATTCATTGTGTGAAGATTTGTGAGGATATTTCTGCACTGTGGATAATTTGAGTGGCAGGGGGAAGGGAGTGAAATCATACACCAGTGCAGCTGGAGCTCCTCCTCCACCAAACACTTTTCTATAGTTGTTGGAAAAACAAACCTGGAAGAGGTTGAAACCACAAGCAGCTACTGATGTGTTCATCACTCACTCAGGGGGAAATGGTACATCCAAAAAGCCTCAGAATCAGCTCTGCGCTCTGTCCATGAAGATTTTTTAGCAATAACACAAAGCTGGGATCAGTTTTCAACATGCTAACACATACTGCAAAAAAATAACTATATTAACAAGTAATGCAGGCTCATATTGATACCTCAACTGTAGAGGCAGGGCGCTGCACTTTAAATAAAGAAAATTAAATCGAAGTGTTGGAAACTCTTGAAGCAAATTCATTTGTATTGGAAACTGCAATGTTCACTTGTTTAAAGAAAAATTATCTTTAGGATACAATAATGAATTGCAGGTGGAGGATTCTTTTTTACACAGCCTCTTTTAACTGTGAGTGAGATTTTGCAGGTGAAAGTTGAGTGCAAAGAAAAACCCCAATCATCACCAGGCACAACACAACTGCACTGACACAACCTGTCAATGCAAGTTCAAACTCAAAGTCATGTCCTAAAATATAATATCATCAAATACTACAGACATTTGGTGGAAACTTAACTCAGTTAAGGAACAAGTGTTTGATTTTTTGGGAAGAATTTATCAAAAGATTTTGTGACACTACAATCCACAGCATGTCGAACATTTTTTTTTTTTTGTGTTGCATTGATTTTAATGAATAAATTCAGGCACATGTGTACTATATACTAGGATCATCTATCAGAACATGAACTTTAATGCAGATATAGGGATGAGCCCGGAGAAAAAAAAATATACACACAAGATCAAAACACACACATTGAAGAAATGTGCTCCAAGTCCAAAAAAAATCTACCAAATTTGGAGAAATGCTCTTTAAATCCAAACTCGCCAGATGTTCTAATATTTCTTCCTGTCAGACATTAAATGTCTGTCTTTGTCTTGATTGGTTGGACTGTGGAAACACCTACAAAGTCTGATATATTGTATTTTATAAATCTATTTATAATTTTGTCAATTTTTTTGTTGTTTTTTTAAACTCATACACACTAGTACACAAACATTGTGAAACACAAATCTAAAAATGATGCTAAATGCATACACACACACACACACACACACAAATTTCAGCATTTCAATATCAGAAATGCAGCAAATAACCAAAAAAAAAAGTGTCCACAAGTTTAAAGTATGAACATTAACAGACATGGAAAATTCTGCCCTCCCCCACTGCTCAGGAGAATCCAGACACTCGGGATTTTAGTTTAGTTTTAGGCTGCTTTTACTACTTGATGCATTTTTGGATTTTAATTGAGCACATTTCCCTTAGCCTGTGTGTTTTCATGCTCTGTGTTGTGGTTGGTGCCCTGCTCTATATGAAAAGAGCCCTGAGCCCTGAACTTCAGTGCAGTATAAAGAAAACTGACCTGACGTGGTGATTGATGCACAGCTAGATCTGGACTCTACTGTCTCAGCATTTTCTGTGCAGTCCTTTAATATTGCAGTGATTCGTTTAACAAAGTAATTTTCAAAAATAAATAAATAATTAAATAAAACTTTTTTTTTTCCTTTGTCTTTTCAGGCCCTTTCCATAAAGTGTCTTCAGTTCCAGTTGAGCTTTGAAAATCAGCTTGCCGAGATCTGAAACACTGTTGTCATGTGGTGAAGCAGTGCAGACTTTTCAGATCTCTCCACACGTTCACCTACAAAGCTCTGATGACACTAAAAGCAAGTTCAAAGTACAATATATTCTTTAGTGCCTTTAAACAGCAGCAAAAAAAAAAAAAAAAATCTCAGTGTGGACTCAACAGTCAAAGATAACGCACGTTAGCTGTTTACATGTTATTTTGTTCTCCTGCCGTTGGTTATTTTTGGTGGTTAAACACAGAAATCCAGCTTTTTGAATGGAGATGTGATTATGTCAAATACCTGCAGGCTCACATATCCGCCCCAGCATGCTTGTAAATAATGTGTACGCGTTTCAGAGAGGAAGCACGGTCAAGTGTATAACAGCACACGGTTTTCTTTCTGTTGTAACACTCTGGCGCAAAGCCAGCTCCCAGCTTCACACACAAACGCTCTCGCCAAACAGGGAGATCCCAGCATTTCTGGGTGTGAGCCAGGCAGGAATACCACCAGGTCCACTCTCCTGCATTTCCTGAGCCACTGCCAAAATTCCTAACACAACAACCCCCCCCCCTTGTCTCTCTGTGTCTCTCTGCCTCAGGTCTTTGTGCGTCTCTTCTCAGAACCTTTTTCTGTCACCACCAAGAATGTCTTTTTATGTTTTAGATCCTGCTGTACGTTGTAGCTGCAAGTTGCTGGGTCATTAAAAGTTAAAATAAGTTTTACCAGCGGCCTGCCACCATTCTTTGCTCTAAATATTTGGGTCACCTTTCAATTCAATTTAAAAAGACAAAATCTCAATCTAACACAAAAACTAAAAGCAATAAATGTTGATAAAGTTAAAGCTACTTTAAGTTTTTTGCCAGCACATGACTCTCATGCTCCTGAGGTCCACAGAAGTTATTTAGGAGCTGCTGTAAACACAGACTGGTCACTTCTGGTTCAGATCAGATTAAAACTTGTCCTTCTCAGTTGGGCCTTTTTATATTTAGTCCACATCTTGTTCCTATTTCAAAAGATGCATTTACTGCCTTCAAATGTGGTTTTGTTTTGCAGCTTCGAGCATGCTTAGTATGCTGGCTCCACTCTGTCTGCCTAGCAGCCATAAGCATCCTTTTATTGTCCCATGACCACTACACTGAATGACTACATACAAATGGCCCCCCCACAATAACTGCACATCCTGAGGAATCTTTGAAGCATACAGCCTGATTTTACTTGGAGCGTGCATGCACGACAACAGGAAACTAGTCTTAATGAAAATAAAAGTGTTTTCAGCTAAAAGTAAAGGCTTTGGAATGACAGTAATAGATGTATCTTAAATCCATCTGCTGAAGCTTTTCCACTGGTTATAAGATCTAATAACCTGAAAAAGGAAAACTTCCGTGATATCCTTTGACGGTAGGATAACCACTTAAATGACTATGAACATCATACACATACCTTAAAAATATACCATTAATGAATCATAGATGTGAAGGGAAAACAGAGAAGTGGATGTTGAACGTTCACTCCACAGGCTCACCTCACCATCCTCCACACATAATTGTCTCGACGTCGAGGCTATTGGTTTCAGCCCCTTATTTAAATTGCATTTCCATGCATTGGGGTTGCTTTAATGTGCAGCGCTAATGCAGTCACTAATGTACACATAACATTTAGTGAAGTCTGTAAATGATCTGTCATAAATAAAAGATGACAAGGAGTATCCACGATAACTCAGAGTATGGATCTGTCTGCTGCTAGCAGCTGGAAACCTACAGCCAGCTGTATCACTCAAATAACTTACTGTCATTAACCAGCCACTAACAAAACAAAACAGAGATGCCTTCAATAAGTGCTCAGTGTAATGAAACATACACACCCTAAATCCATTACAAATAACCATTAATAAAACTTTTATAATGGCTTTATCAAAGGTTTACAAATCATTTACTGAAGGCATTAATAAGAATACTGATTGACTGGATCATATCACCACATGCTGGGAAAGGGCTTGAACCAGAATATGTTTCTAACTTACCAAGCATTTATTTATGAATCACAAACATTCAAAGCCTTTTAAGAACCTGGCAATGTGAAATATGTTCTTATTAATGGTTATTAAGTGAGTAAAATTATTTACTTGTTGGTAATCATTTTATTCTAAATGTTTGTAACCCGTTAATTAATGCTTGGATTTTGCAGCCTCTTTTCCAAAGGCTGTGTTTGTATCATCCAATCTGTCAAAGGGATTTTTAAAAGCTATTCTTATTAATCTTATAACTAAGTAATTAATTACCGATTATCCATTAATAAAGCTGTAAGTTTCAACAAACTCTTTAGACTATAACCTGTGCCTCATCAGAGAGCCTCATTCTAACTTGTATCCAAGTTCCAGCCTCAGCCGAACAGAGCAGTGTTCAGTGAGTCAGTGCTGTCTTACCTGTTTGAACTGCTCTTCATAGGTCCACTCGTGGTGCTGGGACTGGGTCTGCGTGGACGGAGACTCTGCGCGCCGGGTCGCGGCGAAGGCCGCCGGGACTCTGGACATGAGATGCATCGGGGCGCCCTTTGGAGACAGGCAAGCTCCCTGAAGCGAGGATTGTTGTTGGTGCTGGTAGTGGTTTAACGCGACCTCGTCCTCGTTCTCCTCCTCTTCATCCACGATCTCCTGCTCCTCCGCGTCGTCTCCCTCCTCGTCCCGCTCCTTGTCGCTGCCCGGTCTGGAGGAGTTCCCGTCCTCGTCGAGTCTGCGGACCTCCATATGAGGGAGCGTCACCCCGGGGGACGAGTTGGCAACTCCAGCGGCCAAGGCGCCGCGCATGGCCGCCTGGTAGTGGCGGAAAGCCAGAGCTTGCTGATGTATCTGGGACTCCACCATGGACCGCAGGTCTTTCTCTTTCTCCGCCTGCCGAAGCTTCTCTTCCAGAGCCAGGCGCGCCGCCTGTTGCCGCTGCAGATTCTCCATGACCGCCTCGAGCTTCATGCCGCCGCTACCAGCCTGGTGGGACAGGGTGCCGTGGAACGGGCTGTGGGAGGAGGCGGAGGGAGCCTGGAGGGGAAGGCTGCCGGCGGGCGAGAAGGAGCCTTGCTGCGAGGGGGAGACGAGAGGATGGTCGGATAATGATTATCTATCAGCGGCACTTTCATATGAAAACACATGCTTCACTAATCAAACTCATTACACACACTGTAACAGTTATGACATCTGATTTTAAAGTGAAGCCTGTTTATACAGAATATAACCTGTCAGATATGTCGCATTACCATTCAAGTCAAACGTGGAAAAACTTGCACTAAGAGACTTAAACACAGTTAAATACAAATACAAAGTCTGATACAAAGTCAAATCATTAGCTTTAAATGCATTTGAAAAAGAAGTCAAAATGAACTGTGGTGGAGTTAAGTCTAATAATCCAATAGAAATAAAACCTGGACTCTTACCAAAGAAGATTTAGTTGCTATACTTGTGTTATCAACCATGCTTCTCTCCGTCAGATGATGCGCGGGAATCTTCTTTCAATCCTGGGAACGTTCCGCATTCAACATCCAGATGCTAAGTCTCGATAGTTGGCTTAGTTTTAATAGCCTGCTTGATTTGTGCTTGGTGTTCAATGGTAGAGCCCCGAGCCGCTTTTGGCAACAAGTGGCAACTGTAGTGAGAATGACCTCTGGAGGCAGAGATCAGCCCTCCTGCTCCATCTGCTAACAACACGTCAATACGTAAAATACAGTATGAAGGCCGGCGGGAGAGACGCGCAGCCGCCGACTGCGCCCCGACACCCCGCCGCTCGTCCGCTCATCCGCTGCTCCGATGAAGCTGATGAGACCCTGGTTACTTTAAATTCATTTAGAGGATTAATTGGAATTAACTATCTACACGAATCTGCTTCCTTCCTTCCTTCCTTTCTGACTTTTAAATAAAAACATGTAAAACGAGTTTTTAAAAATTGAAAAAATCTGTTTTTAAATATAACTTTATATACTTTATATTTTTAATCTAACTTTTGTAAAGCTACAGGATAATAACAGGAATATCATGGTTTAAGTAGATTTTATATTGCAATAGCCATGCATACATAGTGACAAGAAATAGGCAGTATAGTATAATAATAATAAATAATAATAATATTTATGTATTTGTGTTAATTTATATATGTATGATATCCTTAACGGGTAATTTTTCATTTCTTTGTTTTACAGTAGACTGAAGTGTATTCCTGTGATGTTTCTGTTCTGTCAAGTCTGCAGATCAAAGAACTTCATCACACTGATGCAAAAATGTATCAACATATCAACAAGAGACATACAGACTAAGTAATGAATCACAAGTCAAAGGAAAAGCCAGTATAATTTGTCTCAGTGAGGTGTTGGGCCTCCATGCTCCTTGTCATAGATCATGTCTCTGGACTCTACTGGAGGTGAACATCATTCTTCCTAAAGATATTCCCTCAGTGGATGATGGTGGTGCAGAGAACTGTCTAACACATCAACCCATGATCTCCCATAGGTGTTCAGCGGGCTGAAATCTGGAGACTGTGAAGGCCACAGCATGTGAGTCACATCATTTTCATACTCATCAAACCATTCAGTGAGCTTTCCTGTCCTATGGACAGAGGCTCTGTCATCCTGTTTCTCCACTCATTGTTCAGGTTTTTCCTTTAATTTGTCACCTGTTTGCGTTCACCTGTATAATTCTGTATAATTTCATTTCTCAAGTGTGTTAATTAATATTATCTTGACCCAGCAGGGCACAGAAACACAAGCCGTCATGTTATATTTCATGTACAGATGAAGAGAAAAAGGACACCTGTCCTCCATGGACTGTTGCATACTGTCGATGCGTCACTCTTCTTCTCTGAGATCTACAACAGCCACTGTCACTGCCGTCTGCTCCATCCTGAAAACTAAACTCTAATAAAGTTATTATCCACCTCCTCAGCTCCTTAAAACGAGGACAGGTGTTAACATTTTAAAAATAAAAATACACTTTGGAAAAGTCTTGTGTCTGGCCTTTCTGGTGGTTTTCTTGTAGTAGTGTAACATAACCGCTTTGCTTTTGGGTGTTTCAGTTGTTTTCGATAGTAAAGCAATTACTTTAAATCATATAATTGAGGCTTACTGCAGAAAGAAAGAATATGTAGAATCCAATATGAGTGGGGCAGCTCACAGCAGAACTCAGTCAAGATCCATATATTAAGGAACCTGTTTGAGCTAAACTTTAAAGAATGTTCCAGAATGAATGAGCCACATGTCCACCACTATGGTTACTCTTTTATCCAGTTAAGTCACCTGTTATTCACAGGCTGAAATGTGTGCATATGTAAGGAGTCCTAATAGAAAGGAATAATCACACATACATCAGTTTTAGCATCTGACCTGTCAGTTAGTTACAGCACCTCCTTCTCCTCTGAGTACACATTAACAAATATTTGTCTCTCTGTTCTTCAGCTCGGTTCTGTCAGTCTGTAAGCATCATGTCAGCTCTGGGTATGTCATTAGAAGAAACTTCACTATTCGTACAAAAATAAACTTAATCTTTTCCTCTCTCTGCCTTTTTATTTTCCTCTCATGCTGGAGCCATGAGCAAAGCTTTCTGAGTGACTGCCACACGGCACAGTGAAAACTATTGAAGATCAACGTGCTGCTGTGATCTAACCTTCCCTTAAAATCTGACTGACTGACTGTTGTGCGCCCAGGTGTTGTCCAGTTCCTGCAGTGTGACACCAGAGATGGGGCTAAGTCCTGGCTGACACAGTGTGCTATAGAACAGTACCCTCTAGTGGCTGTTCAGAGGACCCTACTGCAGCCACTGAAGTCTGGAGCTGACAGTCCAGGCTGAGGTGCTGGCTGCAGGGTGCCACTTCACATACACAGTTTTTCACATTAGAGTACACTGAGCTCTGAAAGATATCAGACCTCCCCTCATCTTTTTAAATGCATTTGTAAGTAACAGTTTTTACTATCTGAAACTTGTGTTGACATCAGATGTTTTTCATTCACACCGTGCTGGTGTTTTCCACACTGTGCACCTTTCCCTCTGTGGTCAGTCTCCATCATGCACTCACTACCTCAATAAGAAAATAGAGAAGCCCCATAAAAACTCAGCCCAGCACATGGTTTTATTGGGGTGGGGGAGAAAGGAAGAGGTAGACGAGGAAAAGAAAAAGCAGAGCAGATGTGGAGGTCAATAATGATCAGTGATATTGACCAGCTACTTATGAAATGGAAACATATGCAAAAACACCAGGCCAGAGCACGGGATGAGCAAAGGAGGCCAGTGAATTCTCACTCGTGGCCTTGTCCCATTCTACAAACCTTGTTATAGATAATAAAACAGTGAAATAATGGCTTTCTTTTCTTTTCTTGTTGTTGTAAAATGTTTTCTAAAACCAGATTCTGGGTAGACTGCCACCAGGGCAGCTGTGCCAGTTTACAGTCAGGCGGTAAAACGGGTCATCCACCAATGACGGTCCAGCTCCCCGGTTCATGTGTCGAAGTGTCCTTGGGCAAGATACTGAACCCTGAATTGCCCCAAATATTCCATTGGTGTGTGAGTGTGTGAATGGGTGAATGTGACCTGTAAAAGTCCTCTGGGTATTCAATAAGAAAGAAATAAGACAGAAAGCTCTATATAAATACAATTTAGTGGCAACTGAAAGCATATAAAAATATGATCTTCACTGAAACAAAAAATCCTTCAAGTACTGTTCTCTTCTGAAGGCTTTTAAGAAGTAGTGGATCACAGCTTGTTGGTGGACTGTCTCAGCATCCTTTCTTGTCTCTGGATAATAAACATAATCAAATCATTAAGCCAGATACAGGCAATTAGCAGACCTGATAATGGCTAGTCTATTCTAGTAATTTGTTACCTCCACATAAGGAAGTTATGTTTTCATCTGTAGGTTTTTGGTCTTAGTTTAAGTCCACAGCTTTGACCAGCAATTCAAATATGTTTGCCCATTAAATATAGAGGTGAGGTCAGTCTGTTGGATGTCTTATTTAGGAGACATCTTTTGAACTTCAGTTTTTGAACTGTGAATACAGTGAAGTGTCTAGCATTTATTTGATCTCTCAGGGTCCGAATGAAGTAACAAACATGAAAATACTGGAACAGGTCTGAGAACAGAAGGTGAAATGTTTTTGACAGATGGCAAATGTATAAACCCTTGAAATGAGTGACACCTTATTTCCACCAAAGTAACAATCTATTTCTAACCTGCACTGATACAGCATCCAGTGCAATAACCAGCCACATGTGAGATCCTGCAGCCTGCTGTTTCACTTACTGTTTTACTGAATTGACTATGGTTTAAGGAGACGACAGACACACCTACATTTATCGAGGTAATGAACATGTTTATATTTCACCACCGTCGTTATCACTGAACTGAAAGATGCTCTGTGGTGTTTTCTTGTAAACAGTTTATAATAATAATAATAATAATAATTAATACAAACTGTTTATTCAATTCAATGCAATTCAATTCAATTTTATTTATATAGCGCCTTCCACAATCAAATTGTCTCAAAGCGCTTCACAGAGACCCAGAGCC
>JBBMJY010000024.1:25713108-25724233 GCA_037833715.1 Toxotes lorentzi
TGAAGCGCTTTGAGACAATTTGATTGTGGAAGGCGCTATATAAATAAAATTGAATTGAATTGAATTGAATTGAATTGGATAGAAGTTGCTGAACAAGAGCAGGCTGAGGTCACCAGACAGAAGGTCACCTCAGACTGTAGTCAAAACCTCCGCTGAAAAACCTCCACCTGACCTGACAGCACCTCTTCAGTCCAGCATCAGGAGTGGTACTTGCTGCTGAGTGAAATTTCATGGTGAAAAAATCATCTTACTGCAGATTCAAGAGGAAAACTCACTCATTAAGATCGTCTCAAAGGTTGAGTTAAAAGGGTCACGGCCCAGGACTAGTGCCTTTTCTGTCTATGTGGCCCCCAGCATGAAGATTTTGGACACCTCTGGTCTAGAGCTAAGAGAGATCTAAAATTCAGCTTTACTGCAACAGTCCATTCCAGTGCTACAGATACAGATATTTTCACACCCCCTCCCGCCTCCCTCCCCCTGATGCTGTTACTGTGACTCATGAACAGACGCCCACACTAGCCAAACTCATTAGGAAAAAAACATGAAGGTGAAAGTTAAAATGATTACCCAGACTTTTTATTGCAACATCACTGTGTTCCTACATCCCAGCAGTTACTTTAGTGAGTACAATGTGATCATGGAAAATATATGCATACACAACAACACTACTACAAGTTGTAATAAAACAGAAACATCTGTTTTTGTTTTTGTTTTGTTTGTTGTTGTTTTTTTTTGTTTTTCTTTTTGCCTAAATATTGGTTTTAACATCTCAGAAACAGTCATGACAGGTTTATGCACTACAGTGTCTGTGATAGATAAACAAGATGAACAAGAAATATGAATATGGAGTGTAGAGGTCAGTAGAGAGGCAAACAGAAAACAGACTGGTTCCAGACCTCTGAATCTCTGCCCACATCCCTGAATTTCTCAAGTACTGAGAAGTAATGTAGTCTGTTAGCAGGCTAAACAGGAAGAACGAGGTACAGTGGCAGCTCAATGCCAGCAAAGCACTTAGACATTTGCAGAGATTTGTAGCATATTTGGCTGCAACAGTTCGCGATGATGCTAATAAATCAGCATGGATCAGACCTCTAGGGAAGGTTTCCAGCACCTTACTTAATCCATGCTGTGAAAAGAAAGTGACACAAAAGTGACACAGGATTTACCAAAAAAAAAAAAAAAAAAGTGACCAATATCTGTAAAATCCACCAAGATTGTGACTTTAGCCTGAAGCTGGACTGAAATCCTTTGTCACAGTGAAAGTAACATTAAAAAAACATCTTGTGTCAATACTGATGAAGAAAATAATCTGGACAACCTAAATGTAACGTAATGTTCTGAGATGAGATATGTGAGAAATCTTAAACAAACTGTAACTGACATTGCATTCAGACTTGAAAGTTGTCCATAGCTAAGCATTTCCCCGCATTTCCTGACATCCCATCTCTTGGACCTCAATCCAAAATTCAAACACCTGATACTACATACAAATATATGTACAACATACAATAAACAAGGATGCAATAGTGGACGGCCAAATCGAAGGGTTCTTTATACCAAAGAGTTATTAGGCCTATGATATCCACTCTAAATGAATATCCAGTCCCTTTGTTAAAGCAGCTGGCTTTCTGACAGCTCCAGGCCTGCTCTTTGTTTGCAAAAGCTAATTGTACTGCCTGTTCTTAACTTGCTTTTCATGGTGTTACTACATGGTTTGTGTGGTTTGACCCCCCCTCGACAAACCATATGGTGGTAGTCATGGCCCAGTGGAAATTATGCAGAGAACTACAAAATATCTGTTAGATCTATTTGTGTCTTCCATACAGTGTCCCAGTTCTGACACTGTATTTTATTATTTATTTATTTTTTTTCTTAATTAATCTGATCAAATGTTTTTCTCTGCACCCCTTTGCTGTGTTCATTTGCTGTTGCTGGGACAGATTTTTACATGTCAAAGTCAGTTTAAATAACCAATGGCAGCAATACTGAAAAATAGATATTTATGCATTATTCTGTGCATAGTGTCGACAGGCTGTGCCACTGTGATTGTGTAACTGAGTGTCATGAGAATGAGGTGTGACTGTAGTGAGAAGTAAATGGATGATGTTGTCACATTAAAATCATGGGCATTCCCCACTTCCATTCTCCTGTACTGAATTAAAGCTCAAATACTGAAACGACTGGACTGGGAAGTGAAGACAGGCAGGCAGGCAGGCAGGCAGACAGACAGACAGACAGACAGACAGACAGACAGCAGTACAGTGAGGTGGGGGTCCTGGCTGTAACATAAGCATTGCTCTACAAATCTGTAAATTGTCTTGGTGAGTTGCTCACATCCAAACTCCTGAAAGACAAACTACCAAGAATTTCTACAGAGAGACTGCCAGTCTTAGTTCTCAATCTCATTGAAATACTCTGAGAAGCCTGAGTATGGAGCCACGTCATCAGGATCTGGAGGAAGAGACAACATAGAAATTATACTTCCGCTCATAAAACAATACGTTGTACTGCTTAAACACTGACACTGTACAAATATTTAAATCATCACAAAGTCAGATTTTAGGATTTTATTAGACTGTACCTTCACATGGTCCCTTTTTAAAACTGATGTCATCAATAGCGATATCACTTCGTAGTGATGGGCCTCGGATGCCTTCAAATATAATCTGCAGGAAACACAAACTGTGTTAACCATAAACTGTTAAACTGACTAACTGTGATGTCTCCAGGCCACAGAGAACTGTGGGATCAAAACACAACAATACAATGAACTTCAAAACTGCACGATGTAATCTCTAAATGTTTAATTTCAGTTATGCAGGTATGTATGGGAAAGCCATTTAATGCACCTGAGAGTACAGCAACCAATCATATCAAACCCAAAGCAACAACCATTGTAATCAGAACTCAGTTTGTGCTTCACTGAGAAAGTCTGCATTGTTCCACCAAGCAGTTTAAAGAATGTGATTATCCAAGAGTGTCCATCTAACACAGAGAGAAAACGGCTCTGATGCAGGAACAGATGTCAACTGGTGTTTTGATGGTAAAGAATTGACTCTGAATCCAATATGAATGAGAATTACTCTGTTTACATTACAGTAAACTCTTAAATGCAGACTGAATTTACCACGCAGTCTGCATTAGCTTGATTCATGATTCATGATTGATGGGTGTGGACACAATACAGCAGAGACAAGAGAAGCTTACAGGTGTTGTTTGGTATTTATTGGCATTAGGGGCCAGTCTGTGATTACTAGAATCGACATATTTCTACGTACCTGGTGTCGAGCATCACAGTGGTAGTCTACCATTGCCCTTATCCAGCTGATGCTCTGCTCACCACGTCTTCTCCACAGCAGCCTGTCCCCCTCTCTGCCGCCGCGGCGCAGGAGCACGCTCAGTATGCCGGTGCCAGATCCATACATGTGGTAGTAGAAGATCAAACACTGAGGGAAGGAGGAGCCCCGCAGGTCAGAGGTCAGCAGCCGAGCTTTTTGACCCGGACGCATTAGTGATGCCTCGATGTACATGAAGAAACCTAGAGGAAGTGCACAGTGCATAAAACCATGAATAGCACTCTTTAAAGGCTGGAGCTTTACTCATCCCAGTGGAGATTTGTTATCTCAGTTGTAAAAATACAACACACAAAGAGGAACAGAATTCAAACTTCAGGAGAATTATATGAAAAAATTATTGTCAGGGTCTGAATTACTGGTGGGATGATTTCATATCACATACACAGGGCTCCATCCAGCACTACATGAGGGGATGTCCTCTGAATGAATACATGAAGCAGTGAGTGAAAAATGACTCACCCACCCCAGTGGTGTGGTCTCCTCTGGGGCCTGTATAGGAGGTGGGGGTGTGTCCTCGGACTCGCAGCCAGTCTGCCTTGTCTCCTTCCTTATCCTGGAAGTAGCCACAGAGCCCATTTTCAAAGTTACACTGGCCTGGGAGAGAACCTGCAGAGCAAAGGAACACAGTGGATGCGTGAGGCCAACAAGGACACTCAAGCTAAGAAAATGGCTCAGTCCAGTGTGAGCTGCAGGCTCGATGAAAACTCCAGAATCATTCTGTGAGAGAAGGAGAGCCCAGCAGGCACAGATCAACAGCAGGATTTCTATGGGATCACCCTGTTCAGAGAAGAAACGATAACACAGTGATCCTGAGTCCGTTTTAGAGAAGTATAATATTATAATATAATATAATATTACAGGCTTTTGAACTGTATGTATAATGAATGAAATATGAGTCAAATGTAATGGTGAGTGGAACCAACTCATGGCGAGAGCCTTCTTGCTGTGGGGTGACAGTGCTAACCACTGCACCACCATGCTGCCCACTGAATGACATCCAATTAAAAAAAGTTTAAAGAAAGAGTCCACTGATTTCATACATTCATACAGGCTTACTCATCACAGTTAGAACAGCCTGCGAAAACAGTTGTATAATGTTAACTGTAGCTTTGGAGGGAGAGAAGATAACGCCCGTGGTGTCATCAGGGTTGTCTCAAAGCTTCATCCTGCTAATGAAAGCATGATCGTAAGTCAGATTTACTGCACGTCCTGAGCTAAACCACGTTCAGGACTGAGCCAGCTGATAACCAGCTTTGTGATACAGGTGATCCAGGATGGCCAATGTTAGCTGCTCAACCGTTGCTTGCTTACTTCAGACATTAACATTAATAGTTTTTTGGTTTACGTCTTAATGAGTTTTTTACCTGCTGTGATTTGACAGTCCCCCAGGTGGACAGTGATGTCGTCGATGGCTACCAGTCCACATTCCCAGAAATCCTTACATATGCTGACAAACACTACCTAGAAAACAAAAAAATACTGAATACTGCTGTTCAACTATGTATCAAATTATCATTCTAGTCCATTTATCAGTCCATCTTCTCATGTCTCGACGACTCGTCTTACCATTTTTCCCTTCAGGCTTTCTATCAGTCATTCAAAAAGTATCAAGCTCCACATACATCATCTGATGCTTTATACCTTGGAAAGCATGGGCTTCATGTAGGTGATCTCCACCTGAGTCCATACAGCCCTGGAAGTGTCAGCCACGCTCCACACCTTCTCCTGGGCCACATTGTTCTCATCATAAATGTAAAGAACCAGAGCATTTTCAACTTTTCTAAATCCGTGGAGCATGTAGTAGAACCTCAGGCAGTATTTGTGGTTCCCGGGTAACAAGGGGCCATGAAGCCGACCCAAATAACCAGGCCTCGAAGTGAAACGGGTGTTTGCCAAGAGGAAACAGCCTAAGAAAGAGAAGATGGAGAACATCATTAAGAATAAGAGCAGTGACATTAGTGTAGCTACGATTGTACACTGTGAGTAAAACATCCAGGTCCTTCATGATGCTGCTACACAGAAAAACTAATGTTCAAAATGCATGAAAACATTTCAAATGTGAAACATGATTATAGTAAATGTAGGATCATAATGCTCACAATTAAGTTAAGTGAAAGACTTAATGACTTTTGACATTTTCATGGTGCGAATGGACTGAATTTAGTGCATCTCGAACTTTTCTCTTTAGACTACACGTCAAATTCACTCATTCACACACACCAATGGGCACATCAGGGGCAATTTGGAGTTCAGTATCTTGCCCAAGGACACTTCAACACGTGGATCTGGAGGAAATGGGGATCAAACCGCTGAGGGCAACCCACTGTACCTCCTGTGTAACTACACTACAATGTTGCCATTTGTGAAATACAAATGCAAGGAAGAGCCTCTTACCAGAACCTCACAAGCTTCTTCAGGTTCAGGTTATAAGAGGGCCTAGGTTACAGCTTGTAAATCTTACCAGTTCAGTCAATCATCTGGCTTTGTACACACCAGGAAGGTTACATCATCAAATTTTAGAGGAGATATGAGGAAAAAAAGAATTTGCTACGACTCCAGATTTTGGTAATTTTGGTGTTCATGTGCAAAAAACACAGAATGCATTCATTCCAGAAATCCATCTGAGTGTTGTCACTGAGCTTGTACTGCTGTATGTGTTGGAGTCTGTGGCACAGTGTGACTTGACTCACCTGTCCCGGTGGTGTGGTCTCCTATCCTGTAGGCGTTAGGCTTGACCGAAGCCCTGCTCCACACCTTAGTCTCTGCTCTCTCCTGATAATACAGACACAGGCCATTCTCAAAGTCACAGCTGGCTATGGAGGGATCAAAGGTCGGCTCTGGAACACAAAGCACAGCATGTCCAATGTGAGCCTGCCTTGTTAACAGAGGTCAGTGCTGAGAAGAGTGTGCACTGTGACACCTCCTCAGCTGTCCCTCCTTCTTGTTTCTGGTTTTCAGACTCGTCTTTTTTCTTCTCCTCTATAATTCTTTCCTTTGCCTCCCCTCTCTTTCATCTCTTTCATTTTATGTTTGGTCCAGGTGTCTCGAGTGACAAGTGTTGGCTTTTTGTTTGCCTTCTACTTGGAGTTTTGGAGAATCTCTGAGCCTAAACTTCCTAACCTTAATTGCAAGTTCAGCACTTTTGCAGTGTGAGCTGTAATTAACATAACAGCCTCCAGTGGCCACAAATGAGAATTCATATTTGGAATCCAGAGTACCGAACAGCCAGCCAAACTGAACCAGAACCAGATCCAGAACAGTCTGTGACTGTGAGGAACCTACACCCTCTAGATGTCTCCTCTCACCTGTGTCAGTGTGGCAGAATTCAGGGGAAAAGGAGATGTCATCTATGGCCACATATCCACCTCTGGCGCTGTTAAAAGCTGCTTCAAACACCACCTGGTAACACACACAGACGTAAACAGCAACCGTTAACACATGGGCAGTGAGCAATGTATGACTTAAACCTATTAAAGCTAAGTACATGCTCTGTGAATTGTTAAAGACACATTGTGGAGTATGATGACTTATACTGATAGATGAGCCAGCTGTGGAAGCCAGACAGTGACATCAGTGCACTGCAGGGTAAATTCAAGAACATGGGTCGTTCAGCTGAGCGCTGCTTGATGGAAAAGCTCTGTACAACTCTTGGCTCGACCGTACAGAGGATCTGACCCAGTTAGTAACGTTACGCAAGCCTCTTTCCACAGCGACAGCAGCAGCAGCAGCGAGCTGTGAGAGGTGTTCTGGCTCAAAGCACGAGGAAAAGAATGGAAGGGAAGTACAGTGGAAAGCCACAGAGGGAGTAAGTGTATGTGAATGTGTCTGCCTAGTCAGCTGCACACATCATGGTATTCAGAAAATACCATGATGTGTATAATAGTGTGTGTGTGTGTGTGTGTGTGTGTGTGTGTGTGTGTGTGTGTGTGTGTGTGTGTGTGTGTGTGTGTGTGTGTGAGTCCATGTAACTGGTCAGGGACAAGAAAATGCCTCCACCTTCTGCAACCAGAGTTCGCTTGTTTGGGAAAAGAGAGCCACCAACATCAAAGTGTTGATTGAAGGAAATGAGGAGCCACAGTAATTCTGTATAAATAGCTGTGGACAAGTCCTTAAGTTTTGTATTTATTTTTGTTTCTCTTTTGCTCTTTAAGGTACTCTTTAACTTATAATGACAGAAAGAAAAGGAAAGAAAGAGGGGAAAAATTTGTGCATGTGACAAACAATAACTTTGACCATAAAAGTCAAATATCCAATATTATTATTCTTACACTGTCTTATGACAGTTTTGTGTTTTTGTGTGCTCTTTCAAATATTTTTCATATGTGTTTTGTGTATAATGTGGGCCCCCTCCTTTCTAATTTATGCTTTGGGGGATGTAAATAGGAAGCATAATGTTGCTGTAGAGTCAGTGAGTTAGCTATGGGCTTCAACTTGAGACTTTTCTATTTTATATTTGTATAAAGTCCAGCGAATCAGCTCTGATCAGTCCCTGTCTGCAGTGTTCCTTTGGATGTACACATGACTGTCACAGGATTAAACTGTGATACTGAAGAAAACGTCTAAATGTGATGATTCTCAGTTCTGGCTTCTTCTTTCTTTCTATGATTTCTAAGCAGATATATGGACCTTTAGTTACGAAATTAGGAAATAAGTCCCACTGAATCTAAAAATATGTGAATCATGTCATGATCACATGTGACTGAGTCATAACATTGAGCAGTAGTATGACTTCTGATGCAAACTGCAGCGATCTGGTGAAAAAACTGTCACAGCCACTGCTACAGTGCCAACCTCTGACTGTGCTGGTGACAGAGCTACATTACAAACTTTCCATATACACTGGTCCCTTTTACCTCACACAGTACCTTTGCCTCATGTCTCACCTCAGTTCTATGGCAAGCCACCAGGTCCAGCAGGCGTGCCCACAAACATGTACACAACGTAAACATACACGGTAATGATTCAGTACTATTGGTTGGTGATACAGGGGCAAACTCGCTTTTGGCGAATTGTCCAACATATGCTTAAAGATACCATCACCATGCCAACTATGTGTATAATGCATGTATCTGCTTCTAGGTTAGATTTATTGATTTTTTTTTTGGTTTAGTTGTTTGGCAGTTGTTTGGGTTTCATGATTAAAACAGGTCATTTTCTTTTCGGTCAGACCCATGTGGTACCACAGAGACGTCGCTGACCTCATTGTTTCTACATTAGACAGTGATGTTCCACATCAGTGACTCTTTGCCCATATGGGAGTCGTCTGGCTTTCTACCCCAACTGTCTGTTCAGCAATAATGGACAAGCCTTGTTAGGCCAAAAATCCAAAACTCAAAAATCCATAACTGTAACAGCTGTAAAACACCAGTTTAGGTTTTTATAGTATTTAGGTGTTTGAGTGTAATGTGCTGAGGTAGTCTCAAGCTGCTTAAACCCCTGTGATAGCCATCTGCAGGGATCAGAAACACTCATGCCTCTTGCCTGGCCGGGAAAGAGACTTCCGTCAAATTTTTTCTTATTACCTGACTAATTATTGAGTTCGACTGATAATGGTCCATAAGCCAAATCTGAAAACAAAACACTTACATGATAGTGTAGTAGATAGTAGATTTTTTATTTTGAAGCTGTTTAAACAAGTGTCTCCTCTCAGATGACCACAGTTAAACACAGTGGGCCCCTGTGGAGGAAGTAGCCTCAAATTACAAACATTTTTTTAGAGTTTTGCTTTTAGTTCATGTATTTGTTTTGGTGCTTATGTTAATCTCTCTCTCTCTCTCTCTCTCTCTCTCTCTCTCTCTCTCTGGGGTCCACTTCTGGTTGGTGAATGTTTTTATGAAGCATGCACATGAGAACGTCTGCTTTCAAGGGCGGGGTGCTGACCTAGTTTGGATTGCATTTCTTTACCACTTAGTTTCAGTTTTTTGTTGTAATCTATTTATATAGTTTATTCTATAGTCTAATATTATAGGGTTTTGGTATGTTTTAAATACAGAGGTCCAAAAGTCTGAGTCCACTTTCCCATTCTGAGAAAGTGGTCTCAGACTTTTGGATTCTACTCTGTTTGAAAATGTACTGAAGGTAATTATTTCCGGCCACACCTTTGGTGCTTGTTCGTTTGGATATAGAGAGAGCTCAGGACATTGTTTTATTGGCTTCTCTGTGGAATGGATCTTGTCAGCTGTGTGTCTTGATTCCACTGTTTCAACTAAAAACCTTCAGTTAAAAAAAACCAAGCTCTGAAAACATGTTTGGGGCTGATACTGCTCCTTATTTCTCCACCCGATACTCTCCTGATTTAAAAGTAACAAAAAAGAATGTGTTGATCCGAGGTTTCGCATGCCATTAAATTGGATATGTGAAAATGTAGAAATAAGACACAGTGTGTAATAAAATGAGGCCATGAGGCCATTTTTTTGCTGCAGACCACCGATTTTTTTTACACTGACTTCTTTTTCATTCATTTAATTTCAACACGCACAACTGTAACTGTGCATGCAAGCTCCAGTACTGACCTCCAACGGGTGTGGTGCCTTGATGTCAATGCTGACCAGGGTCCAGCCAGCAGTAGCATACACCTCTGGCCTCCAGATCTCCTCATAGTGGCCCAGCTGGTCTCTGGTAAAAACTGAGAAGATGTTTCCCCTCTCCTGGTCTCGCTGGTAATAGAAGGACAAGCAGCCAGCCATGGGCACCATGGTCATTGGTGAGGTCAACTTGGCCACTTCCTGGAAGTACTTGGCGTACACAGAGTCCACATACATGTAGTGGCCTGGAGCAGCAGTGTAGGATTAAGATAAGATAAAGGTACATGGTTATGGGAAGATCCAGTCACATTTACAGGATGTGAGTGGTTTAAAGGGCTGTTACAAGAAAAATGCACATGAAAAATACAGTGACTAATGGATTGTTCCGAAGACTCATGTACAGTGATTCACACACACCTCCATCAGGGTTCTGTTTTCTTTACAGGATGAAATGAGCACTGACTATGTTGTTGTTTTTAAGCATATAATGCAGAGATAGAGCCACACAGGTCCAAACCAGCAGGTCTTTATTCTAAGCACTCAAAACAGCAGCTGATTTCACCAGAACATTGTCCTGATTACAGATCCAGACTCCAGAACCATAAATCTAAATAAGCTGACAAACCACAGAGCCTTGGTCTCTGGATCCTGGACCCTGGCTGTCTTAAACTGTAGACCATTAACTGTTAGACATAATACATAACATGGCTGATAAGCACGTCATTGGAAAATTTACTAAAATGAAGGAATTACTTCTCTTAAACAAAGGCACCTCTGTACAGCAAGTGAGTGATGCTAAGCTTTTGGGGGTTATGTTTGATGAGCAGTCGACCTGGAGAAGCCACATGAACAAAACAGCTGCAAAAATAGGAAGTGGGGTGTTTATTTTAAGAAGGGGCTCCACACATTTTTGCACAAGTAGCACTTTGAAGGTGATAATAATAAAAAAAAAAAAAAAAAAAAAACACTGTCTCATGTTGCCTACTGCTGCCAAAAGAGCCAAAAAGCTTCAGTTAGTGCCGAACAGAGCAGCATGATTAGCATGCTGATCTCACTTGGCTTCAGATTTCATCTTGTAAAAAAGATTATTTTCTGGAGGTTGTAGAGGTTCTTGAGAGCAGAAAGAGGAAAACAGAATTCCTTTGATTTTTATTAATATAGATGTTTACATCTATAGATAGATAGATAGATAGATAGATAGATAGATAGATAGATAGATAGATAGATAGATAGATAGATAGATAG